>PVJS01000041.1:106940-182962 GCA_004027185.1 Glis glis
GAACCCGGATCCTCCGGTCTCCGCCTCCCAAAGTACTGGGATTACAAGCGTGCGCCACCACGCCTGGCCTTGAAAACCTCTTAATAAAGTTTTACTTCCAAATCCTACACTTTACCAAGGAGCAATTATACTAACTAAGGACCAAAACCTATCCCCATTTCCATGTTTACTCAATCATAGTTTCTAAAGCTTAATATATTCTCTTTTGAGAACTAAAGAAGACAATATAAACAGATTATACCTTGTTTTCAGGGATATACTTGAGTTTATTTGTTACTGACAATAATTGGGAAGCTACATGAATGAGAGTCATAAAACGTGTATAACTTTTCACATCAAAACTCACCCAATGCTAATAGAATTAATGCCTTTAAAAAATTCTACCATCCTCAAAAGACAAAATTTATTCTGCAAAACAGAGATATGGAGATAAAACTTTTCTGTTGCTTTGGTAACTTCTGTTTTTCTCTCCATATATCTTAACATTGAGACAAAAAAAGAATGTTAAAAATCATAGCAGAATTTCATCTATTGATAGCCTTGTAGTAGATTTTGTTCTAGAAATATTGCTTAAATTCAATATAGAATTATTTTACGTAAAATATACAGCACAGAAATATAGCAATTCTTCATGCTCAGACATCAATTACTGGATCATGTTTTGCCAAACTTTTATTTACTATCACAAATAAAACCACATTATATGTTACAAATGGAATAAGAAATTCTGGTGTAACATAATATATAGTAATTGAAACACTAAGATTTGGTTACTCCTCTCTTTGAAATTATGCTGCCTTTTTCAGCCAAGTATGAAGTGTCAGATTTTTGTAAGAGCAAAACTGTGATAAATATTAAGTGTGTGTATTTATTTTTCAATCCATTATACCTCAGCAGCTAACTGCAAGAAAAAAGAGAAATTGAGCAAAAAGTACCTTTTATTTCTGCTTTCTATGTCTTCAAATAATTTCTGTGATTGAGATCCAGTTTTCCACTTGGAAGACAAAGGAAGAAACTTAAGATGATTAGGGCTATGTCAGCAAACAATTAAATAAATTTAGCTATTTTTTCTAATAATTAATTGATTCAGTAGAAACAATCAACAAAGTAATTTCTCTACTAAATTAATAAATCACTTGAATCAATTAATGCTATTGCTCTAAATCTAGTCTAAGAAAGAAGGAGTAAGTCAGGAAATATCCTTTTTTTTTAGTTGAAAATCCAAAGTAATGTTTTTCAAATTAGGCTCTCAGTTTTTTCTGAAATGGCATACATATTGTTCTATACTACTCAAAAGCACTTCAAATCATACTAAATTATTTTTCAGATATTTTAAATATTAATAGTGGAAAAAGCATAGACTTTGTATTTATTAATATATAGTAGTTGTGATTTTTTGAAATATTATATCACTATATCAGGTTTCTAGAGAACATTTTTTCTAAAAATAGATTTGGTTTTCTCATAGCTATTCCCCATTCCATCAATTTAATTCATCATTTCAGCAAACATTTCCTTTTACTGTGATCTTGTCCACTAAGTTATATACAAAGTAAGCTCCTATAAGGGTTTATTTCAATAATATGCATTGCTATGACTAACTTTCCATCTATAGGATATTTGTTTCAAGAGGATATATTTCAAAATGTAGAATGAAAGCATTCTGTGCCTTTCTTCCAATGAGTATTTCATAAACTTAGATATATATTTTTACATTTCATCTCTGTAATTAGAGAACACATGTACAAGCTACTGACAAATCTTACATAGCCTGGCAAAGCAGAGTTAGTGATTTTTATTAAATTAACATATGCAAAGTAATCATTAAATCATTTTAACTCTTGTTAATATGAATGACTTTATTAATGAAAAAGTTTCTTCTCTAAGTATCTGTATTTTAACAACTGGCATTATTTTGTACCCTCCAATAATTTGTCCATAATAATTTATGTTTAGTAATAGCTTACTGATTTGCAAAGCAACCATGTCATATGTTCCCCTTAGTGCTATATTTATATGATTACATTTAATTAAGCCAAATATTTGTATACATACATTCCTATTAATAGTTACTTTGTTGATTTTTTCTATGTCTTTAATTTTCATAAATTATGTCCCTGTGCTAATAGTTGTATTACTTCTGATTTGTCATTTAGAGAATAATATTGATGTATTTCAAATAACAATATATCTTCCTAATTAAAATTTCAAATAAAAATATATTACTTAATGACTGTTCCATAAAACTTTGTCTTTAAAAGGGTGAGATGTCTTTTTTTTCTTGGAATCCCCATAGCAAGTATTGGGAAATATACCTTCAGGATGTCCTTGATTTGATATTTTATTGTATTTTCATAGTTAAGAATTGGTGTCATAATTTGTTTTGTTTATTAATTCTTCAGAAGAGTTGAAGTATTCCTAAAGATTCAAGTTCCTTCTTTGTCAGAGTCCCCTAAAGTATTTCCACGGAACTGCTGAGTCAAAGTCTCTGAGGAATGGTTGAGGAGAATCTACATTTGTTTTAACTAACTTTTAGATTTCTTTCCTACATGCTAAAGTCTGAGGATAGTTATTCCACAACACAGTTGTCATCATCGCATTCTCAAGATGGAGAAATGAAGGCAAACAGAGTTCAATATCTTTCCTATAGTTATATAGCTTGGGAGAATGAAATCAAGATTAGAGAGGATAGCCTGTAGCCTTTCTCCAAGGCTGATTTTCTGCCTACCCTATAACACCAATCCATAATCCCTGAGAAGATGATTCAAAGAGCCTGCAGCGCTTCATTTCTTCTGAGTCACAACTTGTTAATATTAGTTCAAATTCATTTTAGCGAACAAAAACTTGGATTTGAATGTTGGATGAAATTTAAGATATAAACAACACAATTCTAGTTGCAACAGTTATTTATGAAATACACATCTTTGGAATTATAGATGGACCATCATACAATCTGTGAAATAAGATACATAATCTATGCCATATCTATTACAATATTATGCCCATTACTTTACTAACAGTAGGGAAAACATTTTGAGCAAAAAATTAAATATTCAAAATTATTTTAATGACATGTTAGAACAAAGGGAACTAGAAAATAAGGAAAAGGTAAAGCAGGGTTGTAGTAGAGGTGGGAAATAAATATTGAAGAAAGGGGAAAAGCCCAAGGCATGATTAAATGTTTTTCATATTGGAAAAAATGAAGTGATAACAAGAGGTAAGTCAGTGATATTGTCTCTGAGATAGAGGTGTGAGAGAAAGTAATGCCTACTTGAGATTACAGGACTCAGACCACAGAGATGGCCAGCAGCATTGTGGACAGGACCCCACTCAGGTACTGGCGGGGATAAATTAGGTAGCAATTGGGAAAATGAGGGGAAAACCAGATCAGTTTCATTTTCCTGTCCAGAAACTTGCTTGACTACAACTATTTTAAAGGTTTGTATCTCATATCAGACCCATAGCAATAGAGACTTAGAACCACGCATGGCGAAAGACAGTAACATGAAAGAGGGTAAGTTAGATTGAAGCATGCAGATGGAACAATAAATTGTCAGTTACATATAAAGACACCTGCCCTTGTTACACAGAGGTAATGGGCCTCAGAGGGTTGTCACTTGCCATCATCTTCAAAAATTGTACATTTAAAAAAGCTAGAAGAAAAGATTTCGAAAGTTTTCACCATAAAGAAATGATAAATGAAGTTGGGCATGGTGGTGCACACCTGCATTCCCAGTACTTGGGAAGTTGAAACAGAAAGATTGCAGGTTAGAGGGCCAGGCTCAGCAATTTAGCAAGGCTCTCAGCAACTTAGTGAGACCCAGTTTCAAAATAAAAAAATAAAACAGGGATGGGGGTGTAGCTCAGAGGTAGAACACTCTAGGTTCAATCCTGAATACCAATAAAAATTAATTAAATAAATTAAATGATAAATGTTGAGGATAGATATGTTGACTTCATTTAAACATTGCATGATGTACACATTTATCAAAACATTACACAGTGCATCATTAATATGTAGTATATTTATATTTTATGTATTCATTAAAATAGATTTAAATTAAAAATGCTAGCTGATTCTGTTTATAGCTATTTATTTTTATCTTCACATCATAAAAGTTTTCCTCTTTTGTCATGGCACTGAAAGGATAAGGGAGCAAAAGATTATAGTGATCACAACTAGGGATTAATTATCCCTCAAATTGCTTGGCATCAATCAAATAGTATAGTACGAACTCACACCTTGCTTATAGTAGTTATACAAAAATAAATGATTAAATGAAATCAATGAATATGACCAGAGGGTGTTCACATAAAACATTTATAAATATAAAAAATATAAAATTCATTTTCTACATTGATGTCCTCAACTTATTTCACTCTGATTAAGAAGACACAAAATATATAGAGGTAGAGCTCAGTCCTACACTTAGACACCTGAGTTGGAAATTTTGCTCCTTACTTGCTCCCTTGAGCAAGCTGCTTAACCTCTTTAAACTTCTGTGTCCTTATCTGTAAAGTGAGGATATTTATAGTGCAAACCTCAAGAGGTTGTAGGAAGGATTTAATAAGAATATATTGTGCATATTAAGTGTTCACTAAATGTTAGCCATTATTATTAAGAGGGTCAAAGCCTACAGAGCTTCAGCTTGTGGTTTATCAGAATCTCTCTCTGGAATGCAGTCATTATCATTCCATTCCTCCCTGAGCATGATGACCTCCACATATATAACCACCTCTGAAATCAGCTCACTGGTAAATCACACATGGAACTAATAACAATGCCCAAACTACTTTATTAAGGCCTAATTTCAGAAGAAAACTAAACAACGAACTCAATATATTTTAAGTGCAAAAATCATGAAGCATCCAATTTTGTATAACTGAGAGCTTTTGGTTTTTGACTAGAGAGAATTCCTGAAATTGTTTTTTGAACAGAAGTAGTAAAATCTGTAGTTTCCCCATTTATGCATTGCTTTATCTGAAATTGCATGATTATTATCTCAAATGATTGATTTGCTGAACTGGACATCAAAAACTTGTATTCTAAATGTCATTAGCAGGTCAATATTGCATAGGTATTGGCACTGAAGACAATAAAGTCTAATGTCTTAAATAGATCAAATTAATTTTAACAGCTTTATTAAAGATGCATTGTATATAACGATTTGTACTTACTTATATATTTGTATACCTCATACAATTATTAAACATAATCAATATAATTAACATTTCCAAACCCCCAAGAGTGTCTCTTGATAATACTTTTTTCTTACCCCTCCTTTCTCATCCCCATTCAAGATAACCATTGATCACTTTGTCATTATAGAATAGTATGCATTTTTTGGAATTTTATGTAAATGGAATCATATGGTATGTAATTTTCTCTACTACTTTATTCATTCAGTGTAGTCTATGTTCTTTTTTGTACTCATATTTGGTCTTCTCTACTGATGACTAGTGCATTGCATTGTATACTATGGAGCACAAGTTGTTCATAAATTTATCCAATGATGAACATTTGAGTTGCTTTCAATTTGGGGTTGAAAATTAAAGATACCGAGGCCACTGATATATAAGTTTTTGTATAAACAAGATTTTCATTTATTTTATGTAAATACCCAAGAGCAAAATGGCTAGGTCAAGCAGTAATTTTTTATTTATCATTTTAAGAAACTGCCAAATTGGTTTCCAATGTACTTGTAAAATTTGACATCCAAATCAATACTGTATGAGATTTCCAGTTCTTTCATATTTATATCAATGCTTTATATGGTCATACTTTTATTTTAGACATTCTATTATGTATTCAATAGTATCTTATTTTTAACAGACTGTATTTTCAAAACATTTTCAGTTTCACAGTAAAATTTAGCAGAAAATACAACAGTTCCCATATATCCCATCCCAACCTCTTCTAGCATCAACATCCTACACCAGAGTGGTACATTTATTACAATCAATGAAGCTTCATTGATGCATCATTGTCATCCACAGTCCATAGTTCATATTAACTTCACTCTTGTTGTTGTTATATATTCTAGAAATATGAAAATTGTAAAATGACATATCCATCACTATAGTAGCAGATAGACGAGTTCCACTCTCTTCAAAATTCTCTGTGCCCCATCTATGAATCCCTTCCTGTCCTGAATTTCTAGTAACTACTGATATTTTTACTGTTGCCATAGTTTTGTTTATTCCAGAATGTCACATAGTTGGAATCCAATAGTATGTAACTCTTCCAGATTGGTGTCTTTCACTTGGTAACATGCATTTAAGCTCCCTCCATTTCTTTGTATGACTTGAGATTTCATTTCTCTTTATCACTGAATAAATAATGTTATATTGTCCAGATGTACCATGGTTTATTCATCCATTTACCACCTGAAGAACATCTTGGTTGCTTTCCAAATCATGGCAATTAAAAATGTTGCTCAATAGGATTTTAATTTGCTTTATTCTAGTAACTAATTATGTTTAATGCTAATTATGTTTTTTCTATATTTATATTATTTGTTGAAATGTTTGTTTACATTATTTGACTTTTTGTTACAGCATTGAGGCATAAAATATGGACATACATAAAATCTATCTATTTTAACTGTACCGCTCAATGAAAAGAAGTTAGGCAGTGGTCACCAGGAGAGGCTGTGGTACATTTTCATTAGTCTGGAAAGTCTCTAAAACCCAGTTGCAGTCAACTGCTGCTCCTATTCTCATCTCCAGGCCCACTGGTCTCTTTCATGTCTATAGAGTTTTGTCTTGTCTAGAAATTTCATATAAGCGGACACTTAAATTATATAATCTTTTCTGTCTCACATTCTCAGTTAGCATAATATTTTTAAGCCTTATGAATGTTGTAGGGCACACTATCCCTTTGTATTGTGGAAAAGTGTTCCATTATATATCATATTCTGTAGTTATTTATCTGCTCACTAGTTAATGTCCTTTTGGAGCAGTTCCAGTTTCAGCTATTTGAAATAATGTGGTTACAAAAGTTCACAAATGAGTCTTTGCATGAAAATATGATTCCAATTATCTTTGGTAAATAGAAAGAATGGATTCCTAATTATAATAGAAAGTCTTTCATTTAACCTTAGTGACAAAACTAACAAACTGCTTTCCAAAGTAGCCGTTCCATTTTATATTTCTACCAATAATGTGTAAGGGTGTCATGTTCTCTACCATATTGACAATGCTTGGGATAAGCAGTCTGTTGTGTCTCTATTTTAAATGAATGTGTATTGGCATCTCATTTTAATTATAATGACCAATGATGTTGAGCATTTTTTCATGTTCTTTTTAGGTATCCATGACTATTATTTTAAACATGTTTGTTTTAATTGTTTGCCTATTTTATAAAACTATTTGGCCATGGTATATAATTGAGTATATATGTTTTGGAATTCAGTTTGCTAATATTTCATTAGAATTCATTGTGTTTGGTAGGATATCAACCTACTTTCATTTGTCTGATTTGCTCAATATAACACTGGTCTCATAGAATGAGACCTTCTCATTTATTTTTTCTGAAATTGTTTATATAGTATTGATATTTCTTCTTTAAATATTTGATCGAAATATTAGTGAAGCATCCAGGCCTGAATTTTCTGGGAAATTTTAATTTACCAATTTATATTCTTTATTTGTTACAGGTGAATTGATATTTTCTACTTCTTGAGTCAGTTATAGCAATTTCTGCCTTTCTAGGAAATTTTCCATTTCATCTAAGTTTGTTACTTGTTAGCATAAATATATTTATAGTAGTCCCTAAAAATCTTCTTAATTCCTGAAAGATATATATTGATATTCTAGACTTTTCATTCCTAATTACAAAATTTTATATCTTGTTTTTCTTATATGGTCTAGTGAAATGTTTATGAATTTTATTGATTTCTTCAAAAAACCAGTTATAGGCTATTGATATCGGATGATTTTTGCAGTTAATTAGATGTATTTAGATTTTTTGTCTGATTTTTGTTTGTGTGTGTGCGTGTGTGTGTGCGTGTGTGTGTGTGTGTGTGTTTGTGTGGTACTAGGTATTGAACCCAGGGGCTTCTACCACTGAGCTACAGCCCCAGCCTCTTCTATTTTTTTTTTTTTTTTGCAGTATTGGGGCATTCTAACTCTGAGATACACAGCCAGCCCTATTTTTTATTCTTTATTTTGAAACAGGTTCTCACTAACTTGTGGGGACCCTCACTAAGGAGCTGAGGCTGCCAGCGAACCTGCAATCCTCCTGTCTCAGCCTCCCAAGTATTGGGATTACAAGTGTGTGCCACCACGCCCAGCTTTATGTTTGACTCTATTCATATCTCCATTCTGCTGTTGAGTTCATCCATAACATTTTATTCCTGCAAATACAATTTTATTTCTAAAATCCCCATTTGTTTAATTTTTCATTGTACATTTCTTTGATGCCATTGTCTTCTTCCCATTTCCCTTTCTTTATTATTGGTACATTGGAATTATACGTCATGGTGAATTTCAGAGTAATAGAAACAATCATGCACACAGCACTTGTTGTCTCTTCCCCTGTCTTATTCTACACCCTCCCCCTCCCCATATATAATATTAAAATTGGTACTGATAACTTCACATATATACATAGGATTATGTTAACTGTTTCATCAAAACTCCCCTTTCAAGAGCGTTCACCTTTACTCTTCAGAATGCTTATAATAGCAGCTTTCACATCCTTTATAATAGTTCTAATGATAATGTAGATTGAACCTAGGTGTGTTCTACTTCAGCGCTATATCACCAGACCTATTTTCTTATTTTGAAATAAGGTTTCACTAAATTACTGAGGCTGGCCTTGGACCTGCAATCCTCCTGTCTCAGACTCCCAACTACTGGGGTTACAGGACTACACCACCAGGCCCAGCTGTTTGAGCCATATTGGATTATTTTAGGGGGGAGGGGAGTTGAGTCATCTGGGTTCTTTGTGTGCTGCACATTTTGGATGTGTACAAGACAGTTTGGATATTAAGTTAGGAGACTCTGGGTCTTTGTTTATATCCCACAACTAATGTTCTCTTGTCAGTTTTTATTCTGATAAAAAAACTATCAGATTAGATTCAGAATGAAAGTTCTAATGTCCCTTCTGTAGTGTGTAGTCTTAAGGTTACTTCAGATTTCAAAATGTTACTTTATTCAAATTTATTTTGTGTGGTAAATAACAATCCAGATCATTCTTATCTGATCTTCTACCTTATAATTCAGTTTTCAGAGCCTATCTATGCAGGTGAGGCTCTAAGCTGAACCCAAGAATTTGCATTAAAAAAACAAGAGTTTATGAAAAGTTTTTCTTAAATGCTCAAGACTCTACCATATTCCTGACATTTTTGGGTTTCCCAGAGACTGTGCTGCCTAATCTTTTGAGTCTTCATTCCAGTGTGTGTGTGTGTGTGTGTGTGTGTGTGTGTGTGTGTGTGTGTGTAACAAATGTAGCTAAATATGGAACTAACCAGGAGGACAAGAAACAGAAGAAAATAAGTGCCTATTCAAGCTGCTGTTATGGCCACAGCTCTGCTGTAAATAGAGAAGCGTTCCCTTTCTTCAGAGGGATACCTAACAGGAGGTGCTGATTTCACATTTCACGTCTCAACCACAGCAAGATTGTTTGGGACTAGGTCAGGAGAGAAAGAAAGAAGAAGGAAACCCTCACAGAAGTTCCTCCATAATCACTGAGTCTTGAACAGAGAGGGGATCCTTAGAACAAAGAGGGAATCCATTAGAACTCTTTTTGTTCTCTTCCTGTGCGCATCTATGGGGTCAGGGTGCCTTTGATTCTAGGATGGGAGATAGCAGAGATAAAAAACACAATCAGAATTTGATAGTAGTGTCAATCCTTATATACTCCACCAATCTTCCCACGGCCATCTTTGCCTCACAGGCTTCTCAGATTGCTGCTTCATGCAATATATCCAGTGACAGGAAAGGATGAAGTGAGCTTCCTCCCTCTGGGATTGAGTAGGACTCCCTCAGATCCCAGGACTGAAGACTTTGGCACTTGGATAAGAAAGCCCTCCCTAATCGAATTACTGCTATAGGAATGTTTAGAATATATAGAGAACTGGTTGAATTTAGTACTTAGCCTTGTTCCCTACCATAACGTAAATTATTAGGGTAAATAGAATTCTGGGGGTTTTTTTGCTTGTTTTGTTTTTGGTTTGGGTTGTGGTTTTTGTTTTTTGAGGCACAGTCGTGTGTGTGTGTGTGTGTGTGTGTGTGTGTGTGTGTGTGTGTGATATTGGGGATGGAACACATAGGCATTCTATCTCTGAGCTATACCCCAGTCCTATTTTATTTTTTATTTTAAAACAGGGTCTCACTAAGTTGTGGAGGGCCTCACTAAGTTACTGAGGCTGGCTGAGAACCTGTAATCCTCCTGTCTCATCCTCCCAAGAACTGGGATTACAAGCATGCGCCATGCACCTGGATTTGAGACAGAGTCTTGTCATGTTGCTCAGGCTGTCCTTGAACTCCTGGGCTCAAATTTTCCTGTTTTAGCCTCCCAGACACCTCGGACAACAGGCATGCATTACTGAATCTGACCTGAATACTGACTTTTTAATTTATATTCTTATTATATAAAATGAGAGGTAGCAGGTAGAGGTAACAGGAATAGCCTATAAATTCCCTGGTGGGCAGATAGAGAAGAATGCATTTAGAAAGCTGAAGGGAAAGAAAAACATAGTTTAATTATGACCCATAGATACTACAAATATCCCTTCCTCATAGGAGGCTGGCTGTCCCACTGAGATAAGAACAGTTGCATGAAAGGTAAACAGAGACATTGATGGAAGATTTGTGTTGAGAATGACAATAATAAATTCAAAAGCTAGGAGACTGGGGTGTTGTATCTTTCCATGATGGCAGGTTTTTCTTGTGGCATTTATACTTTGGCAATTAGAAATATTTTTTTCAATGCATCAAAATTATAAATATGTTTGTGATCTAATCATATAATTCATCATCATATTTCCAAATACATGTGTGTGAGTGTGTGTGTGTGTGTGTGTGTGTGTGTGTGTGTATGTGTGTGGTACCAGGGATTGAACTCAGGGGCATTCTACTTCTGAGCTACATGCCCAGCCTCTCTAATTTTTTATTTTGAAACAGGGTCTTGCTAGGTTGCTGAGGCTGGTCTGGAACCTGGGATAGTCCTGTCTCAAGCCTCCCAAGTACTCAGATTACAGGCCTGTGCCACCACACCCAGCTCCAAATACTTTTTCCTACAAGATTATCACAAAGAAAATTTGTGAGAATTCTGAACTGAAAGAAATGATTCAGAAATAGAGTTCATGATTTTCCTTTTTAGAGATTCACAAGGAATATTACCATTATAAGTGTTTAGAAGAATTATTTAGTAAATAAAGCTATTACAGTTGGTCAAACCCAGTATTTCCTAATCTTACTAAGATAACAAAGCTTTTTTGTTACTTAACACTGATAAATTCAAATAAACTATTGTTTCCAGGAACACACTTGAGAATTACTATTCAGCAAGTGAGGGGATTTCATCTTTAATTTGATAATATATATTAATATATAAGCAACATAAAAATATTATCTTACCAGGTAGTTTGAAGAGATAGTACCATATCCATAGTTTCAACTTTGGCATATATGACTTTGGAAATTAATGCAAACACTGTCAATGATGAACTCAACAAGAGTAATAATCAGAAAAATAAAACAAATAACATCATTATTATTGGTAAATTTTCCTTCCTAAGCCAGTTCATGGGTTTGCTTGTCACACCTTTGTCAGACAGTTGATCATTTTCTTGTTGTCTTGTTGTTGTTTTTACCCACTTATTTGTAGATTTTCAGAAGACTCAATGTACTAGCCAGGATTTTTCAGAGAAACAGAGCCTGGAAACACACACATATACATACACATAATTTGTTACAGATATTGGCTTACACGCCTGAGAAGTCCCACAATCTGCTACAATCAGCTGCCTGCAGGCTGGAGGGCCAGGAAAACCACTGGGGACTGTTCAAAGGCCTGAAAACCAAGGATGCAGTGGTGTAGATTCAAGTCTGATTCTGAAGGCCTAAGAACTAAGTGGCAAAGGAAAGAGAAGATGGCTATCTCAGCTACATAGCCAGGCAGAGAGAAAAATCAACCTTCTTCTGCCTTTCTGTTTTATTTAAGCCCTCAGGGGACATCATGAAGAAGACCCACACTGTGGAGGGGAGGGTCATCAGCTTTTCTCAGTCCACCAGTTTAAATTCTAATCTCTTCTATCAGTCTCCTCACAGACACACACAGAAATAATGTTCGATCAGCTATCTGGGTATCACATGTCCCAATCAAATTTACACATAAAGTTAAGCATCATAGTTAACAGACATAGTAGAAGCACCATATATTCTTCATTCAGCTTTCTCTAATACAATTATCTAGCATAACTATACTTGATTCACGAAAGGTGATAGTAATACTGGTACACCGTTGTTAACTAAGCTACAGACTGGATTTCACAAATTTTTCTAATAATATATCTTTCATGTTCCAAAATAGAACCTAGGGGACCACATTGCATTTAGTTCCTATGCCTCCTTGGCCTTTTCCATTTTGTGGTATTGCCTTGGTCTTTGCTTTTTATGATTTTTGTACTTTTAGAGTGTTTATCAGGTTGTAGACTCACATACATCATTCTTTGGGTCATAATCTCTCGTTATTTACTTTGTTGTCCATGTTATTCATGTTTTGACTACTGGGAGCTCTTTCACCTCAAATAACAAATGATTATTTGTTCCCCTATCCTTTTCACATGCTCTCATCCTTTTTATGTTGTTATTGTTGTTGTTATTTTTGTAGTTGTTCTTTTTTCCAAATCACTTCCTTTTATTATGGATCTATAAAACATTAGGCCTGTTTTTGGCTTGTGAAGTTTACCCAAATGCAGCTAAAGGTGTTGGCTAGCAAGCAAATGCCATATTGTTCAGCAAGTAAATAAACTAAAACAATTTTATTGTCTAGCAACGTTGCAGACAGCAACTTAAGCCTCTTTTGCTGAGCTTGTATTACAGCAATACTTTCATTTGCAATGATTGTTATGGTAATAACAATATTTCGTATGCTACATTAGAGTTGAAAAACATTGTCTTTGATTCCTCTTGGAATATCTGCACTTTGATGGGTACATCAGTGTTAAGTGATTATAAGGCCATTTTAGATATTACTAGCAAGTATGAAAGCCTTAAATCCCCCAAATAGGGTAGAAAACCATTTTTTATGGCAAACTCTCTTTTCATAATGTTTCTATTTATGTTTCAATATTACCACTATATAAATACAAAAAAATCAGTGGGGCTTAACAAGAAAAATGTTGATATGTTTTATAAAGATATTTCTCAGGTATTGGAGAGCTACTGTAGTAAAAATGCATCTTGAAATATAAGAGGGAAAATGTAGTTAGTCTAATCAGAGCAATAATATGTTTCTTGACAAATCACTTTAGGCTAAATAGTATTATAAGTTACTTCCTTTGATGTTAAATCATCAGCAAGATTATACATTACAGAAAATACATCATCTCTATAGATGAGGTCATTATCTCATATGCACAAGGATTTTTCTAGCACCATTTTCATCCCTTTAAAAATCTTAGCCATGTTTAATAGTTTTTCTTTTCCCAAAAAACTGGTTGCTGAATAGTATCAGTTTTTAGAGGTAATATTATTTGTGGGCCAATTATAAATACAGATTAATTTTCATGGAAGAACCTTATTATAAATTATGCTGATATAATTTTAATATAATACTCCAGGGCTCCCCATATGTGGGGAGGAATATATCACCAGTTAAATTTTCTATTCAGTTATGGTATTAATGAGTCTAAAATAACGAGATATTTGTATAAGGAGTATATCCCAGATTTAGTGTGATTTGGAGATAATAATGTAAGTTAAACAAATTAAAGTAAATGTGAATAATAGTATTTATAGACATTATCTTGACTTGATGTTATCAGGTAAACTTACTTTTTATTAGTTAATGGTAAAGAAAATTTGTTAACACGTTTTTTCAACTAGTCTGATATCAGTACTTCCCCATACACATACACATACAAAATGTATACACACATACACAGATACTTGTTATTTATAATAAGATTTACTTTATAATATATATTGTGAGGAATTGAGTTTTGTGACTGTGAAAGCTGGCTAAGCAAATTCCAAATGAATGATAATAAATGGTACAGAATGTTACCAGAACTGACCAAAGATATAATCCACAGAATGTCCTTCCTGGAGCAAGCCAGAACCCTGCTTTCAAGCATTCCTATTTATTGTCAGGCCTACCCTGATTATCTAGAACAATTTTCTTTACTAAAAGTTGACTAGTTAAGGATTTCAGTTAAATCTCTTTTCAGTAATACCCAAATAATGTGTAGTCAAATAATTAGAGTCAAGTTGACACCTAAAAAGAACCATCACAATGCATTATTTTTTATTATAGCCATCATTCTGTTCAATAAATCACTGAAGCTTCTTTTTTCTGTATAATAGAGATTTTGCACCCTTGGACCAGCAACATCCCATTTCTCATTTCCTTCCCAAACTCCTGGCAACCACTGTTACATGCTCTGCATCTATTAGTTCAACTCTTTCAGATTCCACATGTAAATGAGATCATACAGCGTTTGTCTTTCCGGGTGTGGTTTATTTCATTTAGTGTAATGTCTTCCAGATTCATCCATGTTGTTGCAAATAACAGGACTTCCCCTTTTGAAAGTCTGAATGGTATTCCATTATACATACAGGTGGATACCTTAGGGTTGCTTCCATAGCTCATCTATCTTAAATAATGCTTTAATGAACATGTTTTTACCAAATGAATGAATAGTATGTGAAGTGATAAATTTTTTAATTAGCTTGGTTTAATTTTTACATCATAAACATATATTAAGACATCACATTATATCTCAAAATATATATAATTTTTATTCACCAATTTAAAATAAAAATTTAAAAAGAAACATCACAACCATTAGATTCAATGCTAGTTCTACCTCTCCTTCTCTTACAGTATTTTTTAATTTTAGTTATAATTTTAGCAAAAAAGAAAAAATAAAAGATGACAAATGTTTAAAATGTTAAATATTGCCCCAGAAATAAGTGAGTTTTTTCTTTGTAAATTATATAGCCATCCATATATTACTCTCTACTTATCATTCAGCACTAGAACTAGAGTTACAAATGGTAGATTTATAGAAAGGTTGCTTTTTTCTCAAAGGTATGTTGTTATATTGACCATAAAAAACCCACGCTCAATGTATAGTTGACCAAGAATTAAAATATAATAAATGATAGTTACAAAATATGATCCAGACAATTATCAAAGGTCAAGGCTAGAAAAATATTAGTCACTGAATTCTTAAAATTTAAATAATGTAAATAACTTGGAAATCCATATGTTATATACAAGAGGATTAGAAGTTGTTCCTTTATAAATTAAACTTTAGTATACTACACTTCATTCTAACATAATTTCTGTGAGAATACTACACATTTGTAACAAACTTGGATAGGAATAGAAATGCAAAATTTAGGAATAGCAAATTACATATATGTCTATGATTTTCTACTAGGTCTAAATTTAGCATGATTTGTAATTTTATACAATCAGATATTTTACTAAAATAAATTTACATGACTTCTCAAATGTGACTGAGAAAGCATTTTAACAGATCAGTTCTTAAAAGAAGTGAATAGAAAATATTTAATAATTGCTTGAAAGTAAAATGTTTAGATCAAATCATGGACAGTCACAGCCAAATACTTTTCTGCTTTAAAGGTTACTTTCTAGGACAACTTCTAACTGGGAAATTCTAGCTTTTTATTTTCCACTAAGAACTTTAGCTGACATACATTCTTCTGCTTCTTTACCCAAACTAATATCTGCTCGATTACTTGACCAAAGTTTAATCTATAAAGGTAAGTCGGAGGAAAGGTTCATTTGGAGACCACATTTCTATCATTTTTTTTGAGGTGTCCTTTTCATACCCCCTAACCCTGAATTACTTCCCTCACAAATACCTGAATTGGTTATTAAGAACACAAATTCCCAGACTTCAACTCAGAAACCATAGAATCAGAATCTCTCTGATGGGACTCTGGTTAATATGTGCACTTAATTTTGAGAACTGCCTTTCAGTGATATTATTCCATAACATAAGGCTTTACCTGTTTAAAGTTGTATAAAAATACTGCTTCTTCCGGAATGCGCTTTTGACTACTCTTCAGGAAAATAATAAGAGACAAGAATCATTTAAAAGTACACATCTACTAGTTTAGGTCATTGGAATTAATCACCCAGGGAAGGCTCCCTACCTCTCCCGTCAATTGAACAACTTACTTAAGGAGTTCTGTCAGATACAATCCGCTTTACTTCACTTTGTCCCCTGCTGATACCTTCTTACAAGGGATTGCCAACATGCTGAGTGCCTGAAGGATCTAAACTCAGATTACAAAAGCAAGCCCTGAATGCATGCTCTCCAGATGCTAGACTCCTATCTGCTACAATACCGAGTGTTTAGGAGTGAGGCAAATAGGAGTGGCACCACCTCACAACTATTTCCCTTTATGAGAGGTTCTTAATGCTGAGCCTTAGGAAAAGATTCTCATGGACAGATTACAAGTGTTCAAAAGCTTGCGAGAGATCATAGCACAAAGCCATGCTGTGTACACTTTCTGCAGCCAAAATTTCAAGTCTGGATATGACCCCAAGATGAGAGGATAATTCAAATAATGTCTTCTCCTACTCTGACCCCCATCAAATAATTGTTTCCCTTTACTCTTGGTAAGGATCTTTTGAACAGCATTTAGATGCTATTTCTATAACTGCAGGGCAAGGTAAATCCCTCACATGGAGATAAATGTCCTAGATATTTTGCTCTTTATGTCAGGGGTTTAAGACTTGAATTAGAAACTTTCATTTGTTTTCTTGCTGTTCAAAGACTGGAGCCAACTAATAGGCTGTCAAAACAAAAACCAAAACCAAAACAAAACAACAAAAAACTATAATGCAGTAGGCTAAGGAATCTAGTCAGAAATCTATCAAAGAATTATTTGTAACTGAATTTTAAAATCCGCAGCTACTCACTGCTGACTATAAACAAACACGGTGAGCTCCACTGGAAATGTTGTCAATAGTTAGAACTTTCTTCTCATTCCTCTTCAGAGCTCAAACCTAAGTTAGAATTTCATCCCTGAAAAATTTACATCATATCCTTAAAGCCACTCATGCTGTTTACCTGTGTAGTCCAAGCACTATGATTCCTAGTTAGGAAATATGTCTTGTAGCCACATTAAAGCAAAGAGGTCCTGCTTCCTGCCAGTTTATAAATCAGGGTCCTCTCACCACCAACTCATAAGCAAGGCTTTTTATTTTTTTCTCTACTTAGTAGTCTTCAGAGAGCTCAAACACTCTCTCAACATTAACTTTCACTGTTAAGCAGATCCAATATTCGATAAAATTCAATACCTTTAAAGATAATGTGAAAGGCTCAGCAGACCTAAAAATAATAAAAATAGGTCCTCAAGGAACTTACTTTTAATATTGTGCAAGGGAGAAAAAATAACTGTGAAGATATTGTATTGCTGTATATTGAATATTTCAAAAGAGGAAACCGTGTAATTGAGGTTCAAAGGCAGACTATGACTTGCAAATCTTCAGAACTGATCCTAGCTTCCTACAGTGGCTAGAAAAATACTAACAGAGAAAATAATAAACAGATAGGTGCTTAGATGTAAAGAAGTTATGATTTTAACATACTGATACCACGTCATAGCACAGCACGTTTGAGAATATCTGCAGACAGAATAAATGCTATGTTCAAACTTGGTGACGCAACGGTTCCTCTCCAGTTATGGAGACAGCGCAGCACAGAATTTGAGATTAAGTGTAGTGCCACAAAAACCAGTAGTATTTCAAGTTACCTTATGTAATAATTGTGTGACATTGAGCTAATTTTTTGTTTCCATTTTTGTTTTTTCTTTTTTCCTATCTTCCTTTTTTTTTCTGGAGCTTCAGTTTACACACCACTAAAAGGATGATTAATTGTTCAGATTGAACGATATGATGGAGAAAAGATTGCCAACAATCTCTATTGATTGTTCTTTTTTTTGCAGGGCCTGGGATCAAACCCTCATATGTGCTAGGCAAGCATTCTCCCACTAAACTACACACCAGCCCCTCTAATAGTGATTTCAAATGCTTAACAAACAAGTGTGTGCGCTCCCAGTCTTTAAAAAGCTATCTTTTGCCATCCTAAATATTTGGAAAGCATATCTGCTTTCAATTTGTCAGAAGAGAAAACCTCACATCTCAGCAAAGAAATACTGGGAAATGTCTCAGGAAGTGAAAAAGAGGAAGAATATATTTTTGCCCTCGACTGGGTCACAAATTCAAGTACCTATTGTACACTTACATATATATTAAAGGAGTGAGGTGGCCACACAGAAATATGTTTTTCTCCTTTTTCTTGAAAACTGCAGTCCTGTGGTTTTGTCTTTTATCTTTCCTCCTGTAACAGAGACATAGTACAGAAAATATTTCTCTGCTTTCAGAAGAGCAGTAGAATCAGAACAATAATAAATGACAATTGACACTCCACTGTGATGTCAGGAAGATCAAAGACAATGATGGGAACCCTGTTAATTTGGACAATTTTTGTCCTTTCCAAAAAAGCACCTGTTACCCAGATCTTGAAAATCCTTATCTTGTCAAGATGCAGATCTGATATTAGCATATTTTTTCAAGGAAAATGGAAGAGTGAAACACAAACAAAAACCAGCCAATTACACATTCTGCTGAACAAACATGTCTGTAGGGCTGTCCATATGACCTCTGTCCTATTGTTGTATTTGGAGCAACCATAAACATGTGTGCTCCTGTCTTGTCTACTTAACATTATTACCAAAGGCAAATGGCAGCAAGGAACCCCTGGGGTTTTTTTCTTTGGTTTTGTTGTGTTTTTCTTTTTAGGGTCCCTAGTTCCTGCTACTGTTTGCCCTCAGCACCCCAGACAGAAATCAGAGGAACAAAGTCAGCGTGTGTTGGGTATGACCTATGAAAATTTGGACACTATCCTATAACTTAGCCTCATAATTATGAACATTAGCTGATATTAAAACTATGCAAGTTTCTTTTTGTTTTATTCATTGAAAGAAGAGTCAGGACATCATTTTTTAAAGCTTTCTAGAAAATTTTATAACACAGCGTTACCAATAACTTTTATCTTTTACAGGTAAGTATATTGAAGACTTGAGGATTAGACATTATATGTTAATTCCACACTGAGCCTGAAGCTAAGGGTGAGGGTTAGTATATGGCTGCTTAATAGGTCCCGATCAGTGCAGGGCTAAGTCCCAGATATTGTGGGTTTGCCTTCTAGGACTGAATAAATTATAAGACAAACCCAAAACATAGCAATTATCAGAGTCTAGGGCTTTATTTTCTTACATTATCTCAACATCAAAGTGTCAGCCCATAAATTCTATTCTGGATTACAGTTTACGGGTTTGTTGGACTAGGTGAGACACTGGCATATGCTGAAATTACTGAAAAATAAATTCTCTTTTGGTTGACACCTCTTGTGGTGCTGTCGAATCATGTTCTTTTGTATTTAAAGTGCTATATCTCTAAAGTGACAAGTGGTTGGGACTGTTTGTGTTCTTTACAGCAAACTTATAAGAGAAAAGAAAAAATGTGATATAATACATAACACCAAGGTATAATCCACATTCTTCAAGGACCACAATTGCCACAGACACTTACAATAGAATCTCACCCTAATATATCACACTAAAAATATTATCATTATATTTATTATTCCTAGTATTAAATTTTATCATGCATAAAATAATTATCTTATTACTAAAATAATATGATAATAATATACAGAGAGGATAATTTTATTTTGGAAAATATTTCATCTGATTAAAGAACAGATACCAGCAAACATTTTTGGTCAAGGGCCATATAGAAAGCATTTTAGGCTTTGTAGGCCAGATTGTCTTTATCACAACTATTCAACTCACACATTATAGTGGGAAAGCAACTACAGGCAATACAGAAACAAATAGGCATGACTGAGTCCCAATAAACTTTATTTATAAAATTAGCTGCTGACTAGATTTGGCCCAGGGGCCATAATTTTTCAGTTTCTGTTAGAGAGAATAGTCAATGAGTGCTCCCAAATTTCAGAATATTTATTTAATTATAAATAGGCACATATTCCTAACAACTGTGGGGATCCTTAGATTATTCAAAACGAAAATAAAATAAGTAATACATATAATTAGTGAAGTAAAATAATTAAGCCAAATCTAATTAAAGTATTTTGATAGGATTATAGGCTACTAAGAGAAGCTAAGATTTCACAAAAAGCAAACTGCCAAAAATGTGTTCTTTTCCTTGTTAGATACTCAATTTTTGAAAAAAATCAGGCTTAACCTGTTGTTTTTATGTTGATAATTCAAATTAGATGAAAAATAAAAATAAAAGCCAGAGATTTATTATATTATTCTACAATTGATGCTTTATAAGTTAACCTCATTTGTCTTGATCCCTACTGTATTGATTTGATCAACTTCTAAGATTTCATTAAGACTGGGACTCATACTTTATCAGTTTCTCAACTTTATGAATAGATATTAATCCTTATGCAAATTCTGCCATTTCTGGCTTTACTGGATAACAAATGCCTTTGCATATACACCTGTCTATATAGTCACTTGCTGAACAGATGCACCAGCTGCTGGGAACATTGCTTAAGACCTTGCTACTCAAACTATGAACCATGGACCCACAACATTTTTATAACCTTGGATCTTGTTAGGAAAGCAAAACACTGAATCAGAATTATATGTGTATTAAAGTTCAAGAATCACTCCTTAAAACATACACAAAAATATCCTCTGAGGAATCTGAGATGACATTATGATCTTGTAATGTTTATTTTAATTAGGAGTTTACCCTGTGGTGCCCCAACAACTAAGAATACAAACCTCATCTATGACTAAAAAATGAAACCAATCAAATTGGGAAAATGTTTCTTAGGCAAGGAAAGCTAAATATGCACTTGAAAATTTGTAATTTCCAACTGATGGCTCTTCTATTTTATTAAAGGAATCATTGTGCTTAAATGGCACATTGCCTCAAGTTTTAGTATTGTTGCTTTTTATGCTAACAACTAAAAGAGGACAATTCTATAATTCTCAGTTGCCCAGAAAAGGGCATTAATAATGAAATGAGGAAACTTGAATGGCAGATGGATGCTACATTTACAAGATACTAGTGAATTAACTGTATTATCCTGAACAGACAACAAAACAGCATTTCCTTGATGTTAGGAGACTCACATACTTTCACCATAGACCAATGGTTCCCAGAACAGGTGACTGTGCACCTCCCAACAGGTGTGTTAGTTGATCCATAGGAAGCTAAATAACAGTATTAAAACTTTATTTCTAGTTAACTTCTTCCCTTATATTTATTTTTCTCTTTTTGTACTACAAATTTTTACAAAAGTATGCATTCAGACCTAAATTAACATTTAATACATTTTTATGCATTAGAGATGCAGTTTGCCTTTCTTTCTTTACTTGAAATACCATATGGTAAAAATATGGTGTCTTTTGAAGTAGAAAAAGCAAGAGACTCCAGGATGACTGTCTATGAGCATTCCTTCATATATGTATGAATCTGTATACCTAATATGTATGTGACAATAAATTTATAAATATTTTCTTATTTAATGAAAATGATCAATATTTTGATAATTTGTTGTTTCATGCCAAAATATAGATTTTAGAAGAGCATTATATTTATGATATTACATATAGAAGACCATAGATAGTATATGGCACACAAATTCGGATTCATAGTTTTTATAGTAAAATACCAAAAGGCCATCATTTCTATAAGCAAATAATACTGGTAGCAGCCAATATAACATATTGATCTTAAGTGAGTAGAGTATAGTCATTTTCAAACACATGGAAGACATATTTCAAGTTACTTTGGCTTCTATTATCCTCACTAGATGCTTATATATTTTTTATTATGTAATAACTCAATATAGCAGTCTTCAATTTACTTTTTCCTATGTTTCTATCCTAGCTGTGAGTTTCAGGTACAAATTGAGTAGCTTTAAAAAAAATTCATCTTTACCTCTGCTAACTGCTATGAATACTAAAGTACTTGCTAAACTAAAGTCATCCATTGCCTTAAATTTGTACCTTCTGAATATCTACCCAAATTCCATCTTTAATATTTAAACTTAATAGAAATAAACTCAGGTACTTATAAATGAAAAAGTACCGTTTTGTTCTTTGAAGAATCGACAGTCATGAAACCGTCATGATAACTTTGATCAATTTCAACTGACAGCATCTTTGTTGTTTTGTGTTTATAAGGATTAAAGATAATCTTGAGATTGCTGTAAAAATAAGGTTGATCAGCAGTTCTTCCTGATACACGTTACATCAGCCCCAGAGCCATATGTCTACAATTATCTTTACTTTCAAAACAGCAAGAATGGAATGATGGATGTCCCATACTTTTATTTGTAAAATACATATTTTTGAAATTCATTAATAAGTTTTTAGAAATTTAAAAAGACTATTATGATAAAGTTAGACTAGGATGAAACTAATTATTAATGTACATTGATTTATTCTAAATAAAGACTAGCCAAGGATCTAACGGAAATACTAAAGACCAGAATCATTTTGTCTGTTAGGTAATTTTATAACTTTTTATATATAGTACTTCATTAAAAATCATGATATGTACATTGATTAGAGCTATTTTGGCATTACTTTTAATATTTTTCTTTATATCCCTTATTGGATCTAAGCACTTAATTTATTAACTATACATTAATATAAAATATAATGCTATTATAGAGGTAAATATTGTTTATATATCTATATGTATATCGATAGTTCTATAAAAATTAAACTTATAGCTTGAATTGCTATTGTGAGAGAATTTTTAATTTATTAAAGTTAAAATTTGGGAGTTGGAAAAACCTGAATTTGAATTCACCACTAATTAATGGCATAACTATACAGGAATCTCAATAACTTTCATCATACAGAGTAAACAGACAAAATCAACTTGGTGAAATTTCAGTAATATTATGAACTACAAAATATACATTTTGAAATCTACAAAATTTTAATTAATTCTGGCTTATTGTTTTATTAACATAAAACAGACTCAGTGAAAAATGGAACAGAATAGAGAACCTAGAAGTACACTCATCATCTTCAGTGTACTTATTGTCAACAAAGCTTCGAAGAACACATTGGAAAAAGGACAGTGGTGCTGGGAAATTGAATCTCCACGTGAAGAATGACAATAGATCTCTCTCATACAAAATCAGCATGAAATATATTAATAACCTAAATGTGAAACCGGAAACTATGAAAGTGCCAGAAGAAAATAAAGTTCAAGGATTTTTTGTAGGTTAGATCCCAAAAGCATAGGAAACAAAAGCAAAATTAGAAAAACTAATATCCAATATATAAAAAGAGTTCAAACCACTCCACAGCAAAAAAAAAGAAGAAAAATAATCTGATTTAAAAATGCATAATAAAACTGAATAGATATTTTTCAGAGGAAGACATATGAATGGCCAACAGGTATATGAAAAAAAGTGCTAATCTCCATTGACCATCAGGAAAATGCAAATCAAAACCACAATGAGAAACCACCTCACTGCAGCTAGAATGGTTATCATCAAACAGACTAAAGGTAACAAGTGCTGGCAGGATTGGGGAGAAAAGGCCACCCACGCATCCTATTGGTGGGATTATAAATTGGTATAGTCATTATAGAAAACATTCTGGAGGTTCCTCAAAATTAAAAAAAAAATAGTATTACCATATGGTTTGTCAATCTCTCTACTAAGTGTATGTCCAGAAGAAATGAATGAAATATGTCAGAGAGACATCTGCACTCCCATGTTCATCGCACCAGTGTTCACGGTAGCCAAGAAATGCAAAAATCCTAAGGGTCCCTCACATTGATGAATAGATAAAGAACATCTGGTACAGGTATACAATGGAATAATACTCAGCCATATGAAAGAATGAAATCATTTCATTTGCAACAACATGGTTGGAATTGGAAATCATTATGTTAATTGAAATAAGCCAGGCACAGAAAGACAAGTACCACATGATCTCACTCATATGCCAAATTTCAAAAATTGATCTCAAAATGACTATTACAAGAGACTGGGGAGATGAGAGGGTAGGGCGAGATATGGAATGGTTAATCAACCATTCCATCTCCTAAGTTATAGTTAGGAGAGATGTTCTAGTGTGCTATCGAATAATAGAGTGACTACAGATAATAATATGTACTGCATATTGAAAAAAATAACCAAATGAAGCTAGGCACCATGGCACACACCTCTAATCCCAATACTTGGGAGGGTAAGACAGGAGGATTGCATGTTCAAGGCCAACCTTAGAACTTAGTGAGACCCTGTTTAAAAAAAAAAGGCAGGAAGTTTAGCTCAGAGGTAGAATGCCCCTAGGTACAATCCCAAGTACCAGACACACACACACACACACACACACACACACACACACACACACAAGAATATTAAATATCTTCATGATAAATGTTTGAGGAGATAAATATGTTGAACATTACACAATGTATATGTGCATTGAGAATATCACATGATACTCCATAAATATTTGCAACTTTTATGTAACAGTTAAAAGTGTTTGATATTCACATTGCTTAATTAAAGACAAAAATATCTAAGAATATAAGTTCTAATAAACTAAAGTTTAAAAATGTGTGACAGCTCCTAAGTTTGTGTTCTCAACATGTCTACCTTATTGCAATGGATTAGGGTGTAGTTATATGAACAAAACTGCTGGACCATGGCCTGGTTTGTTGGTGAACTCAGCCATTTTCTCTGATTTGAATTACTCCACAGTCACTCTAATCAACTCAGCTGTGATCAGTGGTTAAATGTGGTTGGAGAAAAATCAGTCATGAAGCAGTCAATTTAGACTACCTAAAAATACAGACATACTATGGGTAAAGTAGATTCTAATGATGACAATACATTGAAAATGACAGTTGAAAATAAAGCGAAATGCAATAGAATTTCTAACACTTGAAATTCTCTCTACCCATATGATATGTGTATCTATCTGTATACATATATAAATGTATGCATTAACTTGTAAGAAGCAATTTTTTAAGATAATAGGGACCTTTTCCTAATTTAACAGATATCTCTTTATGAATTGTTAGGACATACAACAGAGATAAATCACAATTTATATAGAAATTTTCTCTAAAATAGCTTTGGTTTGCACCAGCTTATTCACTCCGTTCTTCATTCAAAGAGTAATGAAAAGCATAAGCCTTTGCTAAGTTTGCTGTGGAAAATCCCATTGCATCTCAAAGCAGTAATCTTTCTAGTCAAAAGATAACAGTTTTAAAGGTTGAATTGGACCCCTGTGTTTTCTTTAACTAGACACCTGAGAATGAAAAACCAACTGTCAAGCTATCTTCTGCATGGCATTACAGGAAACTTAATCCATTTACGCACTAGCGTGATGCACTGCTAGCAGGAAGCCAGAACATATTAATTAAATGCTTCAGTTCTTTATTTAATGCTTAAATTCCTTCACCTCCAAAAGAGGTTGTCCAGTACAAAGTGTTTTAGAGTTTTTGGGAAGAAGTGAGAGAAAAGAAAGTGATTGATTTTCTTAGAAAGTAAGTAAAGAACATGATAGAATCTAGATACATATAGATAAACAAACAAAAATAAGCATCTCATAAACATGGTAAACATGTATAAATTATTTTTAATATAAAACATTTCAAGTAGATCTCATGTAATTAACTAAATTTGTTTAGCATCTAAGAACATCTCTACAAACCAAACAGCAGATTAATGAACTAACTTCAAAGAGCTGGCTTTGGAAGTAAAAAAAGTTTATGGAGTATCAGCCTAAGATTCTTATTGTCATTACAGAACCAACCTTTCTTCACTTTAAAGAATGCCATCCACGTGGAGACTAGTTAAAAGGATCATCATTCTTTTATAGAGAACACAACCTATCCCCATAAAGAACAGGAGACTGAAGTCTCTGCCAAACTTTCAAGATATGATAGTTTTTCTTTTTCCTTTCCATCAAATTTAGTATCAGTGACCTCAGAATGAAAATCTATTCCATATGTGTTTATTTATGCACTTTTTTTTGTGGTACCGGGGATTGAACCCAGGGGCATTCTACCTCTGAGCTACACCCACAGCCCTATTTTTTATTCTTTATTTTGAAACAGGGTCTCACTAAGTTATGGAGGGCTTTACTAAGTAGCTGAGGCTGGCTGCAAATCTGCGATCCTCCTATCTCAGCCTCCTAAGTACTGGTATTACAAGCATACGCCACCACGCCTGGCTATTTATGCACTTTTTTGAGCACACATACATTAATAAATTACATATATATTTTCTGTGTATATAAAACATCTTTTGTACTTTTGCAGTGAGCTGCTATCATAAGTTTTCTCAAGTACTATTCAGAAATTTGCTTTGGTTTCTCAAAAAAAAAAAACAATGAAGAAATGAGAAATGTTCTTTAAAGACCAAGGGCTGACATTATAGTATTCTTTATTGAGCACCACCTGACATAACTAGATAAAAAAGAACAATGAACTGATCTTGCAGTAAGAGCTATATCAACTGAAAAATATTTACTGTTCCTATTAAAAATGAATTAACCCAAACAGACAGCCTTTTAATTGAAATCTTTATCACATTTCCTTCCTATTTAAATGCAAATGTAAAATCCTTTTACAAACTAATAGAAATCAGAAGCTGAAAAGTAGACTACAATTTACTAATGATTTAGTCACCTAAAATAAGTTCAGGTCCAATATAACGTACAAAATACCTAAGGTGTTAAAGTGACTTTTAAAGAATTTCATAAAGTTTGTCTATTACTTAAAGAATTTCTAAATTAATCACTTATTTCAAGAACTGTGTTTTATTTTTCATGCCAGTTGATACTTCAAATGTGTTATTACTGAATTAGAGTTGTAGAATACCATGTATGTCCTTATGAGTTACTATCTACATCACATTGAAGTACTGCATATTAACACTTTTTTCCTACATAGAGTATTGAAATTGTTTGTCTTTTGAACATAGCATTGTTTTCTTAAGGTTAGGCAGAACAATGCATATATTAGATACTGTGACCAGTAGTTATTTAAGCCATAGCCTGAAAGAGAGAAAATTTTAAAATCACTTCATGGCTCCTATTCCAAGGATAAAATTCAGGACTCCATTACACTGGATAAAATGATAAATTTGGTATTTACATACTGAAGTAGCTCTGACACTTGGCTACATAAAATCTTCAAATTTTTTCAAGTTTTATCAATTTGAATTTCTCAATTAGTTATTATGTGTATTTTTTAAAAATCCAATATTTTAGAATTTGTGAAGTCTGAAACCTATATTTCTTTTTTTATTCATTTATTGGTGCATTGTAATTATACATTTTGATACACATCAGGGTAGCAGCATCATACATGCACACATTGCTCATTTAGCCCTCCCTCAAATCCCACCCTATTCCCTCCCCCTTCCCTCCCTTTCGTGCTCCGCATAGTGATTGAGTCTTATAAGTTTGTGTATATACATCATGTGCTATAGTGTGTTTCCCTCCACCCCCCCAACTCCCTCAGTTAGGTCACCTTCTTTGTTCATCGAAAGTTTTCTTCTTCTTTGTTGGGAGTCCCTTCTAAGTCCCATTCTATCTAGCTTCCACATATTAGGGGGGGCATCCGACTTTTCACTCTTAGTGACTTACTAATTTCACTTAGCATAATGTTCTCCGGTTCTCTCCATTTCCCTGCAAATGATGTAATTTTGTTCTTCTTTGTGTCCGCATAAAATTCCATTGTGTACATATCCCATAGTTTTGTGATCCATTCATCTGTCGATGGACCCCTTGGCTGGTTCCAAAGTTTGGCAATTGTGAATTGTGCAGCTCTAAACATAGATACACATGCATTAGTCTGGTAGTTTGGTGAAACCTATATTTCTTAACTATGACACGTATGTTTCTTACCTAAAGGACCTGGTGCTAGGGAGGGCAAGCCAGAAACAAACTTCTGGTTCTTGAACTGCAGGTCAGCCTGTAGAAAATGACACAATGTACAGTTTTCAGTTGATTTAGTGTTTAACTGAGCACACACACTGTAGTATTCATCTCTTTTGACCTTTTGTACACTACTTAGCCTCCAGAATTTCAAAAGCAAGCAATCTTATCACTGAGGGAGAGAATATTCACTGTGCTTGGAAGCATGAGAATGTTACTGGAAAGATCTTACTTATTCAACTCCCTCTAGTTCTGACACACACTTAACAGTACACAAAATAAAATGTACATAGAACCTCTTAGAATACACCTTTTTAAAAAAACGATCCTCCTTTTATTGAGTAACTTGTTGCTGACAGACCTCAGTCATTACTAGTTCACAAAATTAAAAATAGGCATGTGCTTATTATATACATCAGTTGTGAGATTCTTACAGTACAAATCTATTTGTTACTGATTGGACAACATTTGAAACCATTTCCTGAATTCATGGGCTTGTCTCTCTTGTGAGATTTTGTGGAAGGCTTTACCAAACTTCTTTGAAGCCAGGGTATAGGTATGTGACCCATGCTTTATCCATTGAACTGGGAGTTAATGACCTAAGAGGCAAGTGTGATAAAGGAGAATTTTTTTTTTTTGGCTTCAGAGACTGCATTTTGACACCCAAGATCTCAAGCACTAATGTTAGGGGAGACACCTGCTATCCATGGCAGGTCTGCTGGAGGGGCACCTACAAAGGCTCATGTCCAGTGGCCTTGGAAGCAGTGACCTCCCTTATAAAATCTGTGATCTGATTTGGACAGTATAGCTTTCTTATGCACAGATAGCATTGTTATGTGCCTTCCCACTTAACTAAGTCTAGTACCTTGGGCTTTGGGCAACTTAATGACCTCTCCAATTATTTCTTTCAATATATTTACTTCCTGTGTGAATTAGAGATGATAATCTATTTATTGATAATTAAACTTGGGCAAATACAATGCCCCAAAAAGAATGCAAAGTGTTCTTATAAGTTTCCAAGTAAAAACTACTCTAAAATATAGAGAGGAAAAACATAGATTTAAATTTAGCACAACACAATTCAGTTAAGAATTAGAGAATTATTATATGCACATCACAATGGCATTAAAGGACTACGTTAATTAGCTTGTCTTCATTCATTTTGGCTCAGTTTCAGTCTATGACCAGTCAGCTCCAAGACAGGAACACCATGGCAGCAGGGTATGGTAGAGGAAAACTGCTCAGCTCCTAGCAGCCAGAAAGCAGAAAGGAAGAGGGTGGAAGGGACCAGGGATAGATATAGTACCCAAGGCTATACCCCATTAGCCTGAATCATGTCCGACTCCTGAATCTTGCTGCATTGGGGAACATGCTTCAATATATGAGCTTTTGGGGGGACATCCCAGATTCAAACCATAAGAGACTTTAATATAGATAACACAGCTTAATCCAACATTGATTATTTGATTCTAATGGAGCAGGGTGGGACAAACCATGGCTAATACTTGACTTCTTCTCCCAAGAGGCTCACCAAGGAACACTGCACAGGCTTCCTTCATTAACATTTTAAAGAAAAACCATAACTCTGTGCTTTTGAGATTTGAGAAGCAGCACAGTCTCTTCCTTAAAGGACCCTCTCTGGAGTCCATAAAAACTTTGTGATTTCCAAAAAACTCTGTTTTGCAGGTATCACTAATTATTGTTGCAGAATCCATCCCAATGCATTGCTTTATTGCAATTAGCAGAGGACAAAAATAAAATGTATAATCTGGGATCACATGCTTGTGAAGGTAATAGAAAAATAGGTATGCATATGTTTGTGTGTTTTGCTAGTTATAAATGCAGAAAACATAAAAGTATAGTCATCCTAAGGAATTTCTTCTGTGTTGTGTTTCCCATGTTCTATATCTTATGTATCATATTTTTCACTTGGAATACTATCTACTGCATTAAACTTTCAGAGTAAAGATATATGAGAGGAAATTTTTTGAGATATTGCTATAGTTTTGATATGTTTCTAGTGTGTCCTCCAAAGATTCATTAGAAACTTTTTTTCCTGGTGTGGAGATGTTGAGGTGCAGAACGTTTAAGGGGTGTGGCCTGGTGGAAGGTGGTTAGGTCATTAGAAGCAATTCCCTTGGAAGAGATTAACGTAGCTCTCCTAGAGCCTGATTGGCTCACCTAAGAGTAAAGAGTTAGAGAATGAGCAAGCCCAGCCTCTGGATCTCATTAACTTTATGTTTTTCCATGTAAGCTCTCCCTCCCACACATGCTTCCGCCATGATGCCTCTGTCATGTACTTATGTCGTCACAAGGCTATAAGGGCTATGATCAGAGCTGAGCAGATCCGGGCACCATGCTCTTGAATCTTGAAAACCCAAGAGCTAAATAAACCTCTTTTCTTTATGAACTGTTTAGTTATAGCAATAGAAAATGGACAGGTATTATTTTTCTAAAAATAGTCATATTTTATGTTTTTCTCACTTGGTTGATTTTTAGCTGGGTATCTCTTCAGAACTTGACAAAGTCTGATTTTTTTTAAATATTTGCAAACTTATACAAAAAAACTAAAGAAAAATTTATTGTTATTTCCCCAATGTTCATTACCTAGCTTCAGCACCAATCAATTTCCTGCTATAGTTGTTTCATATGGTACTCACTCTCCTCCATACTTTCTTTTAGGGGAGGAAAGAAAGAAATGGGAAAATTTGAAACAAATTCCTAAAATTATATAATGTCAATTCTAAGTATTTCAGTATGTAGCTATACCATTGAAGAACTATTAAAAACTAACAAAATCAGAACTATAGTAGCAGTTGCACAAATAAAAATTTGAATATTTCTTTAATAGTATTTAAGAACTAGGCCATCTCTCTCCCTCTCTTTTTCTCTCTCGTTCTGTATACTATATTTGTTAATACCTCTTAAGTTCCTTTTACTATCTCACAATTCTTCTGCTGTCTCCACTCCTTTGCATTTATTCATTGGATTAAAGGTCATTATCTGGTAGAATTTTGCTGATTAGATCTTACTGACATTAACATGTCCTATGACTCCATTATCTCCTAGCTTCTAGGGTTCCTCTGAGAAGTTCAAAGTATACTTTTTATATTCTTCTCTACTCAATTTCAAGGTCATTGGAGAATTTCCATTTTTCTACTTTAAAAATGATATATGTTGATTTGGGTCTATTTTAATCTATTTTTTTTAATCATTCTGTGAACCCTTTCAGTTTGGAACCTAGTAGAGATTTTCTTGAATATTTTATTGATGACTTTCTTTCTTTTCTCAATCTATTTTGTGGGAATTTTATAAACTTGTGTGTTGGGACTGCTAGAGTAACTCTTCTTATTTCTTATAAATTCCATCTTTTTTTACCAAATCTTTATCTTTTTAATATACTTTCAGAAAAGTGATCTCAATTATGTCTTCTTAACCTTCTGAGTTTTAGATTAACATTTTTATAGCACCTCATTCTTGTTTCATGGGTATAACACCTATTATTTTTCTGAGAATATTAATAATTCTATTATCCCTTAGTCTTTAATTTCTTGCTTTAGTTGATTGCTTGCTTGTTTATCTATTTTGGTGCTCTTCAAAATAAGTCACTGTAAGCTCTTTGCTTACATTGGCTTTTTACCATTGGGAATCACTGTAAGATATTCTAGATGGATTATTTAATATAGGTGTGTTAATATCTTTCCTCTTAGGCTTTTCAGTTATTCAAGAGAATCTTTTCTTGAATAGCCAGTAGGCAATATTAGGAAGAAGATTGTGTCTCTGCCTTGGTTTATAAATGCTTGCTTTTCTTGACTTTTATTAAGCATGGAATTCCTAGTCCCCACTCTCCCTTGAGTTCCCCTTTCTAGAGAAGTCTCTGTTTTATGGGCTACTAAAAATAAATCACCAGTCTTCTTTGGAGATTAGAAGGAGTTATTATTGAAAGTACCAGAAGGAAACTCTGAGATCGAGTTTATGTGCAGGGTGTGTATTACGCCATTCCTCTTCAATACATTGTAAAGGAGGAAGGTGAATTAATTTCCTCCATCTCTCTTTGTATAAAATCACAATTTATATTTAAAATGTCTCAGTTTAAAATTACTGACATTTGCCATTTTCTCAGAATTTTACCTTCTTGAATATATTACCTTCTTGCATACTTGAGGTTTGAGATAAACATCCTTGGGTTTTCCTTGGTTTGAAATTTTATTTTCAAAGCATATTTAAAGTTATTAATTAAGGATCTATAATATGCATTCATGTAGCAAGTGAATTCATATCCTGTACTAGGTTTTGCCCTTTAAATCACTTCTATATTTGGTTCACCATTTCCTTCCTACATCTCAATTTTGAAGAAAAAATATGTATATAAAAGAACAAACATTTGGAAAAGGGGTAGGAATTAGTAATTCAGTTATTATAACACTAATGCTGCTGCTGAGTGCTATGAAAGGGAACATTTATCATTCGTCACTAAATAACAATGTTAGGATCTGTCTGAGTAATCCACAGACCATAGAACAATCTAGTGAGGTTCTTGGGTTCACTAGCTCAGGTCAATCTTGTGAATATGGGCAAGCCTTGCAAGTGCCTATGAGCAAGAAGAACACCGTGCTGGCTATGATAAGAAGCTTCGATCATTATATTACTTAATACGTGGGGTGAAGCATATAGCAAACTGGGTGATAGAAACTGACATATAGAAGGATATACTTACATATAAGTAAGCTAAAGCTGACATTTTTTTTTTCCTTCCTGGAAATCTGGTAAATGCTGAAGAAGCCTTTTATTTGATCTTCCTTTAATGCAAGCATCAGCTGTTCAGCATAGAGGGAGCTGACAGAGGGGAAAAAATCCAACTCCATCCCCCCAACACTTGTCTCTAAAAGGTTCCTTTCTAGTAAATGGCAGTCTATTAAGGTTCTTCCTAGACTTAATCAAAGTGCTGTACAAAGAGATCTGCCCCTGTGTGAACAGCTCTCTATTCTCTCGGTGAGAGCCCAGACCTCTAATTTTGTAGCTAGCCTAGTCCTGCTAAGCCCACACTCTGCACAGTGTGTGGCTTCTCACTCCCTGTGGTTCTCAGTGGCAACAGGAAGTTGAGGGAGAGGCTGTATTGCCAGCCCGGCAGGCAGGGATGCTGTCAAGATTGCCTTACTCTCTTCTCTGCAAATAAGGGGCTAAATCCAATTGACACATACTGAAGTAAACAGGCAGTGACATATTTGTAGACAAATTGTCATACTGTAGATTATTCACAAAACAAATTGTTTTTGATTTGCACTCATAGATTGGGGGAAAAAATCTGCCAGCATTAACAGCTGCTCCCTTTTCAAGGGAAACAAGCACTTAATGAAAAAGTTAATTTAAAAATAATGTTCTACTGCTTCTAAAATTCCTTAGGGGAAATGTTTAACACTGCTCAAAACTAAAAGAAAAGATATTTGTTTCAAGTCCTTGTAGAAATACCCTAGTTTCCATAAGAGATGAATTAGGTTATAGTTAAGTTTTTGGAATGATTTGACAATTTTTTAGCATTGAAAGAATATTTTTTAAAGTAGTAATTAAAAAAAAGATTAAGAATGGAACCACCATATGACCCAGCTATACCACTCCTTGATATATTTCCTAAAAAACTAAAGTCAGAATACTATAGCGATACATGTATATCCATGTTTATGCCAACACAATTCACAGTAGCCAAATTATGGAATTAACCTAGGTGTTGTTCAACAGATGACTGGATAAAGAAAATATGGTATATATATTTAATATATATGTATGTATATACTAAAATTTATGTATATACATATTTATATACTAAAATTTTACCCAGTCATAAAGAAGAATAAAATTAGGTCATCTGTAGGAAAATGGATGGAACTAGAGAATATTATGCTCAGTGAGATTAGTTACTTTCAGAATGCCAAGGGTGGTACGTTTTCCTTCATATGTGGAAGCCAAAGAAAAACTAGGAAACGTACGAGACTTTAAATAATGCAGAGAGAGATCTGTAGAGTAGTTGAAGGGGTTAGGGGAGAGTTAGGGAGGGGAAGAAGAGGACTGGTGGGGGAAGTGGGGTGAGATGTGGAGGGAAATACACAAAGAGCCGTGTGCATGTATGTTTTTAACACACTGAACCTCACTATGATGTATAATTGCAATGTACTAATAAAATATTTTTAAATGTAATAATGAAATAATATAATAATAAATATATAAATATTTTCTCATGTCTCTTTTCTCATTTACCAAACATTTAATAGTTTCCAAAGAATAAGAATGAGCTGAGTTTTTTATGTCATCTTCATGGGGAGTCTATTTTATGAATTAAGGTACAATAATGGATCGCTGGAAGGCACTACTGAAACTGCTCCCAGGGAGAACTTGCATGGATTCTAACATCATCTTTTAGAGCAGGTCAGCTCTCACCACGACAATGACTCGTGCTTGCTGCAGGGGTAACCACACCATTAATGGCTCCCTCCTCTCTTTAGGAAAGTAACCTTTACTGCCATCTGCTTTAACCAGCTCAGGCTACTATAACAAAATACTCTCGACTGGGAGACTAAACAACAGACATTTATTTCTAACTGTTGTGGAGGCTGGGAAGTCTGAGATCAGCATGCCAGCACGGTTAGCTTCCGGTAAAGACCCACTTCTTGATTTGTTCATAGCTGTTTTCTTGCCGCATCCTCGTATGACACTCAGAGAGAAACTCTGGTGTCTCTTCCTCTTTTAGTAAGGGCACTAATTCCAATATGTGGACTCTACCCTCATGACCCCCTCTAAGCCTACATACCACCTAACGGATCTGCCCCCAATACCATCACATTGGGGGTTAGGGCTTCATTAAATGAATCTGTGTGGTGACACAATCATTCAGTCCACAAGCATATGTTGATTGTGACCTCCAGATCCTTGTTGCTTATTCCCACGCCTGGGTTCCTAATTCCATTGCTTTTAGGCAGTTTCCTAATTCTACTATTCCCCGCATTACGCTTTCAAGGGAAATCCCATTCCCTTTATTTCTATTGTCTATTAGGAGTCAACTAGTTAATAAAATCATCAATTTGAACCTGCCAAATATTCATGGATGAGAGTTAAAGGGTACTTGAAAGCAGTATATGTACACACTGATCATATTACATCATAATTCACATTTAAAAGAAAATCAAAAGCCAGGTTTGGTGGTATGTACCTGTAATCTCAGTACTTGGGAGGCTGAGACAAGAGGATTGCAGGATCGAGGACAGCTGTCGGAATTTAGAAAGGCCCTCAGCAATTTAGTGAAACCCTGTTTCAAAATAAAAAATAAAATAGGAGTGGGGGTACAACTCAGAGGTAGAACACCCCTAGGTGCAATCCCTAGTACCACAAAAAATAAAATAAAAACAAACACATTTGGGGTAGTGTGAAATGTCAGTGCTACTCTAGTCATACTCCCTAGATTGCCACCTAACATAACTTAATCACTCACCTTGTATAACTAATTTTTGTTTCAGCGAGTCCCTCTCCATTCTCCTTCTCATGATACCAAGATGTAAAAGAATATCTCTAAGCAATGTACAGCCTTGGGTCTGATCAGATAAAGGAAATACAACAAATATAGTTAATACATTATAAATTATATCTCATTTTTTAGCATTGCTATTTGAAATCCATCTTTCCTTAATTTCTTAATCCCATTTCCCTCTTCAATGGCATCATGACTGAATACTTTGATTTATCTGCAAACATTGCTTTCTATAATTTATATTATATAGTACTTGTCTTGAATTATTTAATGCTTTAAAGCATTGAGGATTTATATTTTATATAATGTTTCCTCTAAAGAAAAAATTTAGATGCTGTTTAAAAGCATTTAAAACATTAATTTCCTTCTACATGTCTTTTAATTTTCTTCAATATTAGATCCCATACACTGTACCTAATGTTTTATTCTCTGGGCAAATAATTAAGAATATAATGTTTGTCAAAATATGTCAGAACTTTGGAGAGCCCTGTGAAAATTTTGAAGCTGTTATTCTGTATTGTAGACAGTGATTGCATTATTTTTTAAAAAAGGCAAAATCGGTCTCATTTTATTTCTGGTCTCTCCTATGTGCACTCTTATTTTTTAACTCATCATCAGACAATAATACTTCCCCTCAAAATATTCCAGTATCTTCAAACTAGTTTTCTCTTCCATTAGAACATTCCCTAAAGAAAAGAGGTAATGCAGCCATTCACTACATGTAAAGTAACTTTCGGATATAAAAGCAGTCCTGTAGCAGGACCCTTTTTTTCCTTTCACTGTATTCCCTAGAGCATTGTCACAACCTACCATAGAAGCATTTTCGCCAGGGCCACCTCCTCAACTGGGTGGTCTTAGTTGCCATTTCAAAAATAAATGAAAGATATTAGAAAATGAGGTCAGTTTATTGGTAACTTATTTAATAAGAGGAGACATTTTTAAAATGAGAGCACTACATTTCCACTCCAACACCCAAACTCTGCTAAAATTAGGAAATTAAAATCAACAAAAATATTGATCATTAAATCCTATAAATTCTATATCCAAATACTTATTCTTCTTGACCTAGTTGTTGAGTCACCATTGCTCTTCTTCTGTAAAACTGTCTTGTCTTCTATGTTTATACAATTGGTAGAGTATTAAATATACTCTACACTCACGCACAACATGACATGTTCTTGTCACTTTACGATCTGACCCCTGTCCAATTCTTTCACCCTATCATCATCTCTTCCTATCTTGGCTTATTTCAGTCTAGGCCAGAATATGTCCACTGGCTTAGAGAAATGTGTACTGACTTAAGAGGTAAATATCTGTGGACACAAAAATCAACCATCGCTATATAAAAATTATGATTTCTTTCTGAAATTCAGTTATATTGTATATAAAATAGTGGTAATATCAAACATTGAAATAGTTTACAGTTATTATAAACATAAATATTGTTAACTACTTAGAAAAGGACCAGGTATTTTTTTTTAGAATTCTAAGATACTAATGAATAAATGAAACAGTGAGCATGCCTAAAATTACTAACTCATCATTCTCATAGTTTTGCACATGTCTTTGTCTAGGATGCCCCCTACCAACTTGGGCAACTGCTATAATTATATTCATCTTATAGGACCCACCAGTCTCTGAATCGTCACCTTATTTCCCAAAGTAGAGTAAACATCCTACTCCTTTATTTTCTACCTTATTGTATTATTAAATGAGTGTGGAGCTCAGATATTTAAACTGCTCCTAGATTTTCCTTAATGATCTTTCTTTAAAAAAATCAGCATCTCTCATATCTCCCTTAATGTATTTTTAAAATAATAAATTTAGCAATTGAATTTGTGTGATGTACAAAAAAGAGGAATAAATAGAATTGTCTTATTAACTACTTCTTATTCAAGCATGGGGCCAAGGGTCCTGTCTCAGCTGCCCTGCTCAATAAAAAAAAAAAAAATTTTTTTCTAGTCCTTTTCTTAATCTCATCGCATTCTGCCACTTATTTGTGTTTCCAGCAGTTTGTACCACTAGTAAGCATATGGAGGGTAAGGTAATTGTTTTATTTATATATTTAGAGGACTGTTCCTGGGCCAAATAGGAAAGAAGTGGGTTGACTTGCTACTGATGAGTGATGCGGAACACACCATGAATTACCCACAGTGGCATCCCAGGAAGTTCTAGACACGCTAACCAGTAGGTGTCCCAGCAGAGCTCAGACAGAGAGGGCACCAGGAATATGAAGATTTCAAAAAATGTTCTATGATAAATAAAGGATCTTGGGGGATTAGCAGAGTGCTCTTCAGCCTAAACGGGAGACCTGGGTTCCTTAGATTCAAACCTCTGCTCTTAATGCATAGCTCTGTGATCTTAGAAAAGCTATTTTACAACACCGTGTTTCATTTTCTTGAAATATGCCAGCCTCAGAGGGTGGTGGCATGATGATATGAGATTAGGTATATACATTACTTTGAGCAGTATTATATAACTGTTACTAATTGTTGAAAGACATCTTTAGAGACCTATTTGTAGTATCTTAGAGGAATTGGAATAATGTTATCAAAACTGTAGCTTAGCAAAAGCAGCAAAGCTCACACTTATTCACAAGAACTAAATTTCCAAAGTTGGAGTTTTGGATCAATACAAGGAAAAAAGCACAGATGCTACACCTGGACTCCATCTTGGGCAAGATCATAATGACATATAGGGAGGTGACGAAGGGAAAATTGTCAAATGGCACTTAGAATGAGGAGTGGAGAGATGAAATGACAGGGCCCTGGAATGGCCTGTAGAGATGACTTGGAAATATAGTCAGACTTCATAAACTTATTCATACGGGGAAAAAGATGCTCTGAATTCCAAACAATTTATAAGTGAATGTTAAGAAAAGAAGCCCTATCTTAGAACTGTCTATTTTTCTCATTTAGCATGATAAAATTATCTACTTTATGTTTTTATCTTTTAGAAACAAAATAAGCTTCTGTAGACTTGAAATATTCAGATGATAATTTAAATTGCTAAAGAGTACTGCAAATTTAAATTATTCATTTATGATAGTCAGTGCTTCACACCACTCAGACTATCTACATGGGGTCAAACTGGCCAGAAAAGCCTTCAGTTTTCTATTCCTTTATGACATTACTCTGGATCAACTTTGCCCTCTTCCCTCCTCTCTCAGTTAGAGGCTATCACATCATAATAGAACATTTCCTATTTCTTTCTAATTATGACCATCAAAATAAAATATTATAATATAAAGTTGAGTGCGAGGAGCCTGCTGAGTGTTAAACCTATGTGTGTTTGCCCACAACCCTGTCAGAGAGTTCTCAAAGGGAGTGTGACCTCCCCATGAAGGGCAGGAAGGATGAAGGGAGCCTTCGCCTCTTTATGCTCTGTGCCATTGCCACCCCAATTCACAAGAGCTCGGCGGAGCAAACATTAAGAGGGAACATGAGAGTAGCCACACATAGTAACTGTGGTTATCCCCTTTTTCTTGTGGCTCAGAGCAGTACAAAGGTCACATGAATCCAAAAGAGAGAGTCCTGGAAGGGGTCAGCTCCCTAAGTCAGAGCCAAGAGTACAGATGCAGTCCAGTGGATGAGGGAGACATAGGGAAATGAAAAGGTAAGAAGGTTAACCACTATTTTATTAGCCCTTCACTCTTGTCTTGGGCGTTACCTCATTTAATGTGGCCAGAAAATTGGAAGCTATCATTCCTCTATCACACCGAATAGCTATCTTCTTCTCCTGATTCAAAAATATATATTTGGACAATGGGAAAAGTTCTGAATTTTTATTACTTTCTGGAATTAAAGCCTATCTAAAAAATGTATTATATTATTGCTCTATACTACAGGCATTTTTTTAAAACAAATTCTGTAAGCAAAGCCCAAAGTCAAGCATCCAATCTAAAATTAGCCAAGCTTTGAACTGTCTACAGAGAAGGTGAGTCAACAGGGTCACTCATGAGTTAACAGTAGAGCCCACGCTTCAGAACTAAATAGAAAATAAACTATCGCTGGTCCCTAGAGAGGAGAATTGTCCTAAGGTAATCAATAAAACAGTGATATAACTATAAAATAAAATTTATATGCACAGATCACTCACTGGTGAGTATTTTTTCATTGCTCCTATATTTTTCTTGTTAGACTAATCTTTTTTGACATTAATAAGCAGCCATTGTTTGCATTTAAATTCCAAGTGTGGCATCTTAACATTTTCAGAGGATTTAATGAAAGTCACATCAGTTAGCTAAACTAATTAATGGATATCAAATTTTCTTGAAATCCTTCATTTCCCATCCCATCTCTTTGATGGTTGGTTATAGTATTAAAATGTTGATGCTTCTCCATGGTTCATATCCAAAGGCAGTTATGAACTTAATGTGCCTTTTGCATTTTCATTTTTAAGGATTTATGATAGGATGAAGTGGTAACACATGGTGACTTCCAGCAGCCTGGAGTACCAGCTGGTGGTGCTTGGTTGTTAAATAATCACCCAGATTTTCTTTTGTCATCTGGAGAAAAGAAGGATTAATAATACATTTAAAATTAGAATTGAAAAAAGAATAATAATGAGCAAAATGCCCTTGATATTACCTATAGAGGAGTGAGGTTAATCATAGCTGAATATTTCTCATCTTCTGTACAGATTAGTTAAACTGATTAACAACCGAGAACAAATTTGCTCAAGAGTTTAGCAGGTGGACTAAAAAAGCATCCAAGTGGGAGGAGATGAGGTCGTTAGAATGCAAGTTAAGAGTGACTACCGGCAGTGCACTGGAACACACCCACTTGAATTACATGCCATGGGTATTTTTATTAACTTTCCTGTATTATTAACTATAAGAATATCAACCTGGCTTCTTATAATATTGAATATTAGCTTTCTTTTCTTGCCAGGATTTTTCCAGAAGTTAAATTAATTCCAATAATAGTACCACAACTTGTTTGAATAAAACTTAATAAATCCCTTCCAAAATTACCCACAAAACTTACAATAACAATGTCATTAATATTCAGTTTTACTAATAAGGCAGCCAAGGCATAGAAAAGCATTTCAGTTACAATTACAAAGTTAATAAAAGGCCAAATTTGGACTAAATTTCACCCTCTAAAACATTCTCCTTACTCTGGAGATGTTGGCCTACAGTCAAGGAAATTAGGGACAAAGATCACTCAAAATAGTTACAAATGACCTGTGATTTTTGTAATTTCTCCTACATCTCATGACCTTATTTCTGCTCCTTAATTATTTATAATATAACTGCTGGGTTACATAAAATATGTGTTTGTTAGTTCACGATTAAAAAATGGCTTTTCTGTTCTTTTTCCTTAATCATGACAGTGGCCATTGACTGTGGCTACCTGATTGGCAGAGCTGTATTCTACAATCACTATAAGTCAGTGGTTCAATTGGAACTAAACTAAGAGCCTCATTATAAGCATTTATTCAAATGGACAATGTAATTTCCATCCAAAAATAGTCCTGGAGAGGTATTTCTAGCTCAGTTCTTAGTTGTAACTTTATAGAAAATTGATGGATTGATGGAGCAATAAAAGAGGAAGTCCATGCCAAAAAAATAGTCATTTTTAATGAAGCAAGGTATAATCACAAACCCAAATGTAAAGAATGACTGTATATGCAATGATATTAATCAAACAAAAGCAGGCACATATTAATGTAAATGTGATACAATATTAGGAAATGCCTTTGTATTATATTAATATTTATTTATCTACATGTAAAAATCATGGTAACATTTCCATAGATGCCGAAAAGTTTGTGATAATATATTACATTTATACCACAATTTCTTAAACTTATAAAATAGTAAATTCATTCCTACTTGAGAAAGGATTATATTTCATATCATATATATCATCATTATGCGTATCAGATCTATACTGGAAAAATTCTTATTGATCTCAAAATAATATTAAGCATTGCAAGTCAAGACAATTATATGAGAGAAAAACTGGATACATTTAGGACAAAGTAAAACTTCTTGTTTATATAAGATAATTAATTTGAGAAATGCAAGACAATAACCTGAAAACAGTTAGACGTAAAAGAAGGCAATAACATGTCTTCTGGGACATTAACATGCAAAAAATTAATTCTTTTGTTACATAAAACAATAATAAATTTCAACATATAATAGAAAAGATTTTTTAACTATAACACCAATATTGTAATGGCTAGGAATAAAGTATAAAAGCATGTTTATAAAAATTAGAATAAACCAAAAGATATATTTTGGCTGGAATGAAGACTTGGTATTATAAATGTTAAAATCTAGCCGTGCGTGGTGGCGCATGCTTATGATCCCAGTACTTGGGAGGCTGAAACAGGAGGATTGCAGGTTCGTGGTCAGCCTCAACTACTTAGTGAGGCCTTCAACAACTTAGTGAGACCCTGTTTCAAAAAAAAGAATAAAAAATAGGGCTGGGGGTGTAGCTTGGAGGTAGAATGCCCCTGGGTATAATCTCCAGTACTGAAAAAATAAATGTTAAAATCATTTCAATAAAACACCAGCAAATATAACTAGCAGGGTGTGTTTGTGTGGTGCAGGGGAAGGTATTGGGTTATAGCTTGGCAGATTGAATCATTAAGTCATATGAAAAAATGAACTTGAGCTGGGCGTGGTGGTGCATGCTTGTAATTCTAGTACTTGGGAGGCTGAGACCAGAGGATCCGGGATTGTGGCCGGCCTCAGTTACTTAGTGAGGCCCTGTGCAATTTAGCAAGACCCTGTTTCAAAGTAAAGAATAAAAATAGGTCTGGGGGTGTAGCTCGGCAGTAAAATGCCCCTGGGTTCAGATCCCAGTACTGAAAAAAAAATGAACTTGGAAAAATGACAAAGATAACACAATGATATGTTATCACTTGCTAATGGAGATAGGACAGTTAATTAAATTTTTATAATATTAATGGAATATAAAAATAATTAAATAGAAAAGAAACAGAGGAGGTTAGTGTATCTATGTCTTATATGTACAATATGAATCAATCTTCAAACAAAATGGAATTCTGATACATTCTACAACATGAATGAACTTAGAAAAAATTTTGCTGAATGAAATAAGCCAGACAAAAAAGTCCAAATACCATATTATTCCACTTATATGAGTTACCTAAAATGGTTAAATTCACAGAAATAGAAGGTATAATAATTATTAAAGTATGGGGTGGGGAGAGAGAGCTCTTCTTCAATTAGAGTTTCTGTTTGTAACGATGATAAACTATGGAGAGGGTTAGTGATGATAGTTACACAAAAATATGAGAGTACTTAATGACAGTGGGTCATACACTTAAAAACGGTTGAAACATTAGTTCTATGCCATGCATATTTTACCCCTATTTAAAAAAAATATATATATCCACCAGAGTTTTGCATTTATTAATGGGGCTCCTGCCTTGTATCAGAATATTGTATGTGAATGCCCTCAAGCTAATAATGTAATCTCTGTATGTGTATGCATGGGAGAACTCCAACTATTTGAAACTCAGAAGAGTGATGAAAAACATTCAGAAACTAAAAACAAATCAGTCCATTAAAAAAAATAACTTCATTGTATACAACTCATTTTTAAGCAGCTTTCACCAGAGGCCCTTTCCAGTCTGCTTTGAGGATTTTTGCCTTGCATTCAAACAGAAAGTTAATATCTTGATTCATTAAAGAGAGAAACCTGAATTCATACCTATGAAAATGGCTACAACATAAGAGGGAAAATGCAAACAATGAAAAGGCCACAGAATAGGAAATACAAAATCTTAAAACCTTACCTAGATCCTTGACTGACCCCTGAATTGTACAAACATGAGGGGAAATTCCCAAGTTCACAGTGAAAAACAATGGCTGGAAATCTAAAAGAACTGAGCAGAATTCACCAGCTACTAATGAAACGAGGAAAGAAACTAGAATTTGAATCTAACTTAGATTCCCTCTAGAACAGAAACTGATACTTTTCAAAGGAAAATAAGAGACTCTAAAGCCATTATATTATCTATATTGCCTAGTATAGCATCAACACTCATTGATTCATCAATTTTGAATCTATACAACTGTGGATAAGCACATAGTGTGTTGAGATATTTGCAATGTGTATTAAAATTATTAAGATTTTACAAAGAATTAATAATTCCACATGGTAAAGACTGAAAATCTAATAATATAAATATGTGCAAATTAGGTCTTTCTTTTATTTATTTTTTGTATGTGATACGGGGATTGAACACAGGGTTATTCCACCACGGAATTACATACATCCTCGGCTCTATTTTATATTTTATTTGGAACAGGTTTTCACTGAGCCACCATTCACTGGCCTCTCCTCCAGTCTCTTCCTCCTAAGTACTGGGATTATAATCATGGGTGACCGCACCAGGCCAAAATATTTCAATAATATCTTTGTAAAGAGTATATCCTGATAGACAATGAACATAGTGTTCAATGCCATTAGTCATCAGCAAAATATCCATTTAAACTACAATAAAATACAAATATATACCAGATGACTAAAATTAAAAGTTAGGCAATACTGAATGTTGGTAAGGTGGTAATGCAACCAGACTTTTCATACACTGTTACTAGAACTGTAGATGGATACAACTACATAGGAACACTGTTAATGTTTATTAGGTACAAGAAGTAGAAATCCTACAAAGCAGTAATTGTTCTCCTGTGTATAGAGACAAAAAGATAATATGAGCTCCAACAGATATACACAAGAATATTCATAGCTATTTTAGTCAGGAATGGAAAAAACTATAAACAACCTAAATAAGGATAAATTGCAAAATATGTAAATTTAGTCCATTCATAAAATAAAATAAATAAAAATGGATTAATGTCTCAATGGGTGGTGATAAACAAATTTCTACTTCTATAAAGATCATAGATCTATCACATAGAAAAAAACTTGAACAAAGAAACAATGTGATTTCTATTATTTAAAATTCAAAGATCAACAAATACCTTTTGTAGTGATGAAACTCAGAAGAGTGGCTACCTCTGGCAGCATAAATCAGGGAAAGAATTTTCTGAAGTGTTAGAAATGTTGTTTGTTCATTTGGGTTGTGAGGATATGTATATGAGCAATTTATGAAAATACTTTGAGAGGTAGCTATGATTTTTGTTCTTCATTTCAATGTTATTTCTCATACAAATAATTTAAGAATGCTTTTATAAAATTAATATGAACACCCCAGTAGAAGGACATTTATAATTAGGTAATTGTCAAAAGAAAATTAGCAAATTCTTTGAGGAAACCAATTTATTTTTATTAGTATATAATTAATATTACAATAAGATACTGTTTCTCATATATTTGAAGATAAAAATAATACAATGTCAGGATTTTATAAGGATGTTGTGGAATGATATTCTAATATAACTTGTTAACTAAATAAAAGAGAATAATCTCTAAAGATCAATTTGGCAATTTTTAAAAACTATACAAATAAAAAATTAAATTAACCATATTATTCACCTAATTATGTAAACCTAGGTTTTATCAAAGATGTATTTAGGTAATAAACAATGATGTCAGCACAATATCTATGGAAGAGAAAAATTCAATGATAAATATAATAATAAATTATGATATAATTATGTTTTATGTTCTCCAAACATTAAAAAAAAGTTGGAAATAATATTCTATAGACCCCAAAGTAATAAAAAACATTACTAATTGACACAGTAAGTGATATAATGTGACTCTTATAGGAAAACCTCTTGGGTACATATCTACATACACCATATTGTAAAAGAGTTGTTAACAAAGTTTGAAATACCTCTAAGTAATTTCCATAGTAAATATTAACTAGTAGTATATTAAACAGAAAATGATTTTAGCCAAGGGACATATTTGTGTATACGTGCATGAAATCATAAAATCCTGACATCGGGCACCTGTGATTTTGTTTGTGCAGAGGATGGTGAGGATATACTTCAATATTCATTGATCTTGCTTTTCATGGCTTTGTGGTTGTATATTCTCAGTGCATAACTGGAGGTTTTGGCACATCGAACCTGGGCTAGATTTTAGGCCCCATTCACTCCTTACACTGGGTGTTCTGCTGGGCAGAAGCCACGAGCTGTTTTCAGTAGTCTGGTTATTTCGGTATGCCCATGAAGGTCCCCTGTATGATTTTCTGGTGCAATTTTCATTTTCTGAAAAGCCATCATTGTCACTTACACAGAACTGCAATCAATCATAATTTATTATAATCTTGAATTTACTTCCAGATATAGATTAAACATTTTTCAACCCTCTATGAATGATATCTCAGAGAACAACCTATTAGACAAACTTGAGTACATTTATTTAGTTGGTGACAGTTTCTCACTCTCAAAGAAACTTCCAAACTATTTAGGAAATTAGTTCTTTTTAAATCAATGACATTTATTGACCACTCTCACTCTTAAAATCATATATGATATGATACTCTGCACTCTGACTTCTATACATTTTCCTTGTCATATAAAAATCTAGACAATGGAAATTAACATTTGTCACCAAGCATCTGTCAAATATAATGCTGGAAACTTCTCATTATATAAAAATATTTCATTCCCACACCTTGAGAGGTGGGGAATATAATTTTTATGGAAAGCAGAAAAATGGAGTTCAGGAAAGTTAAAAACCTTAAAAATGAAAAATAACAAATGGCAAAACTGGTATTTAAACTTTCATGCCTAACTCCAAAGATCATGGTCTCTAATCTGCTATAATGAATGACCCTATACATGTCGGGAACCTAAAAATTCCATTGGGAGGCAGTACAGCATAATAATCAGGCTTTGTGGTCAAGAGTCAGACTGCCTGCCTTGGTCTGAATGCAATTTCAACACTTTCTGGTTATATGGCTGAGATAAGGAAAGTTATTTAACAACTCTTAGCACTATTGATTGGGTATAAAAATAGTTTACACTGTGTCAAGTTATTATGAGGACAAATTTAATGATTTTAATTACTGAAATTTCATAATAAAAATTTAGTAATGCATAGCATGTGACATTTAAAGTTTTAGCTGTAACTGATTTTATTTCATTCTTTTTTATAATTACTACACTTTCATTTTCAACATAAGTGATATACTGATTTATTTTAAAAGAAGATAATATTATCATATGATGTACTTTAAAGATAAGAGATTCAATAAACACATTGAATTAACTATTGAAATAATTGTCTATCAATAACTAAAAATGGCTACAAACTACTGCTTGAAATTTTTCTTGAAAATAATGATATGGCTCCTTTTTATATTTATGTTTTTGAGAGGGTGTAGAGGTTTATTAAATCTTTATAAATGTGTCCAATTCTTAATTTTATTGCTGCAAACTTAAGGAATGCCAGATGGTAATAATATTTAATAAATTTTCTACTTCAGATCTATGTAAGAGGATATATATATATATATATATATATATATATATATTACTAAAAGAGATACTTCTGGGCAGAAGAGTAGAAAATTTTGGAGAGAAAGAAATTCAATTAACATTTTCCAAGGAATATTTAAAATAGGAAACTATTTATTACAAATTTATATATTAATAGAAAAACATCTGCTTGTGAGTGACTTGGTAGAGATTTGCAATATCCTTTTTTCACCACTGCTTAAGAATATGATCTTTTTTTTTCTGAACTGGGGATTGAACCCAGGAGCATTCTACCTCCGAGATATGCCCCCAGCCCTATTTTATTTTTATTTTGAAACAGGGTCTTGCTAGGTTGATGAGAGTCTCACTACTTGCTGAAGCTATCCTCCAACTTGCGATCCTCCTGTCTCACTCAGCCTTCCAAATACTGGGAAAACAAGCATGCACGACCACTCCAGGCACAGAATATAATCTTTCATTATAACAGGAATCAAATTTGATTTTTTCAAATAAAAAAGCAAGTTTAATGTTTCAATAAAGGATTAATACATGGGATTGTATTAAATTGAACAGCTTCTGTGCAGAAAAGGAAACTACCAAGAACCTTAATAAAGAACCAGCAGAATGGGAGAAGAGTATTACCAGGTATTCCTCTGATAGAGAACTAATATATAAAATATACAGAGAGCTCAATAAACTTACTGCCAAAAAACCAAATAACACAATAAAAATGTGCAAGTGAACTACATAGACACTTTACAAAAGAAGAAATACAAATAGCCAATAAATATATGAAAAAATGTTCAACATCATTAGCAATCAGAGATGCAAATCAAAACTAATCTGAGATTTCACCTAACCTGAATTAGAAAGGCAATCATTAAAAACACAAATAATAATAAATGCTGGCGAGGATGTGGAGAAGTAGGAAATCTGATACACTGTTGATGGGATTGCAAATTAGTGCAAATACTTTGGAAATCAGTGTGGAGGATCCTCAGAAGAATGGGAATGAACCTAACATATGACCCAGCTATACCACTCCTAGGTATCTACCCAAAGGAATTTAAATCACATCACCATAGTAATGCATGCATATCTATGTTTAAAGCAGCACAATTCATAAATAGCCAAACTATGTAACCAGCTTAGGCATCCATCAATAGATGAATGGATTACAAAATTATGGGTTAGAAACACAATGTAATTCTACTCAGCCATAAAGAAGAAAAAATTATGTCATTTGCAAGGAAATGGATGGAACTGGAGAATACTGTGCTGAGTGAGATTAATCAGTCACAAAGTGAAAGGTCAGATGTTTTCTTCCTTATGTGAAAACCAGGGAGAAACTGGAATACAGGAGGGACTCTACACAAAGGAGGAGAAACCCTAGTGGAGTGATGGAGGAAGCCTAAAGAAGGGAGGTGGGAGGGGAGGGAGACTTGATGAAGGAAACACTTCGATAGACATGATGTACTAAAGGAATTTATCAATTCCAATCACAATGTCTTGCATGTGGAGGGTGAGGGAAGGGGTGGGAACCAGGGGAAGGCTCACCGAGTGCCGTGTGCATGTATGCCTCTATCAGTCTGAACTTCATCATGATGTATGATTATAATGCACCAATGAAAAAAAGGAAAGGAGCACAGTTAGCTACATAGTACTGTATAAAGATCACAGCTCTTTAATTTAGATATCGGTCTCTGAATCCCCAATTTACCAAAAGGCCAGAAAATATCAATGTCCTGCTCAAGCAGATAGGCAGGAAGAGGGCAAAGCTCCCAGCCCTCTCTGTTTGTAATATTTGGGCTTGTGATGGAATGATGCCTACCCACATTAGAAAGGACAATCTACTTGGGGGGCTGAGACAGGAGGATCTGGGTTCACGGCCAGCCTCAGCTAGTTAGTGAGGCCCTCTGCAACTTAGTGAGACCCTGTTTCAAAATAAAGAATAAAAATAGAGCTGGGGGTGTAGCTCGGAGGTAGAATGTCCCTGGGTTCAACCCCCAGTACCGCAAAAAAAAAAAAAGAAAGGACAATCTACTGGATTTACCGATTCAAATTTTAATAACACCCAGAAACACCCTCACAGACCAATCAGAAATGATGTTTAATATGGGTACTTTGTGACCCAACCAAATTGACATGTAAAATTAAACATCGAAACAAGGGTCTGCTTCATTCTTTTTTCATGGGAACTTTGAGTTTTCTTAGAACTATGTGTTACAGAGACTTTTGAGTGCTCTTAGAACCCTGTTGAAGATCACTTGACCATCTACCATTTACACAGGTTTTATTTCTATCTTCCCTATTCTATTCCATTGGCTTTTATGTCTTTATGCCAGTGCCACACTATTGTGATCACTGGAACTTTGCAAACTGTTTTGAAATTTATATGTTTTAGTCCTCCATCTTTGATCTTTTTCAAAATTGCTTGGCTATTTGTGATCCCTTGAGATTCCAAAATAATCTTAAAATAAATTTTTATATTTTTGAGAAAAAAACTTACTTTCATTAAAAATTGCAAAAACATTTTAAGTTGCTTTGTAAAACAAATTTTTAAAACTTCATAATCATTTCAAAATGAATTCACTTCTTTTATGACAACAAAATGCATAGAATTGCCGTAAAACGAGATCAAATATATTTCTCATGTATAGTATTTCTTTTCCTTCGGTTTTTTTTGCTACTGGGAATTAAACCCAGGGGCATTCTACCTCTGAGCTATGTCCCAACCCTTTTTATTTTTTTTATTTTGAAACAGGGTCTCACTAAGTTGCTGAAAGTCTCAATAAATTGTGAGGCTGGTCTCAAACCTGTGCTCCTCCTGTCTCAGCCTCCCAAATCCTGGGATTACAGGTGTGTGCCGTGGTGTCCAGCTCCTTTATTTTTGACTGTAGTTCATTCATATTTTATTTTCTTGAGATAATTTTTAAAGATCATTTGAAAATTTTTAATTTAAAAAATGTGCTTGGGTGAAAAATAACCATAACAACAGAAACTTATAATGAGTGTAAATTCTTATAAAAATTTGAACATTAAGCCAGGTTTGGTGATCCATGCCTATAATCCCAATACATGGGAAGCTGAGACAGGAAGATCACAGGTTTGAGGTCAGTATGGTAACTTAGTGACACCCTGTTTCAAAATAAGAAAACATAAAATGGGACTAGAGTATTGTAGCTCAGAGGTAGAACACCCCTGGGTTCAATCCTCAGTACCACCAAAATTGTTTCAAATGAAAGTATAAAGACTGCTTTAATTTTTTGTCCTCACTTTTGTCTCAGACTGAACATTGTAAATAATCATCTGGTATATCTGCACTACGTATGAAAGATAAGTAAAGATATTTTTACAGTCATGTTTCCTCAGAATTTGAATGAGGAAGTATAGAATTATTATGCTTCAAATTCTTAGATAAATATAAGAAACAAAAAATTATTTATTTGTTTAGCTAAAAAATATATATTCATAACTTACCACAAGCCATTTCTCAGCTTGAGACAGGAAAAAACATGTTCTCTGCTCTTGTGTACTGGGTGAGGCTAGGGGGATATTCAATCAGAACCCAGTAAATAAATCAACAAAGTAATTTCAGATAGAGGTTAGCTTTATGAAGAAACCAACATTGAGTGAAATTGAAGGAGAGAAATACTTTGATGGAGTTCTAAGATCTGAGAATCAAGAGGAACTTGCTACTTGAAGATACAGGTTAATGTATCCAAGGCATAAGGAAGAGTCTCTGTGGTAGAAAAGTACAAGAAGGTATTTGTGGTGTCAGAGTGGCTAGAGCCTTATGTGGTCGAAGCAGATATCTAGACAAACAGTTAGCAATCATGTCTTCCACAAGCCTGGAAGCTTTGCATTGTTAAGTTTCAGCAGTTTATACTTGGTATAATTTTCTATTTGTAAAGATCACACCAGCTTCTGATTTAATAATGGATTATACTGGGGAGGCAGATAATTAGTTTATTTTGGCCCTGAAGTTAAGAAAGGATAGTGTTAATCCATGGAGGTTGAAATAGAGACAGAGAGTATACAGGTATGAGATGTAATTTGAATAGCAATTGTGCTCAATTGAATGTCAAAATCTGAGAGATGTAGAAGAATCAAATGACTCCTACTTTCTGATTATGGGCAACAGAGTGGAATAGGCTGTCAGTCATTGAAGTAGAGAGGGAGAGTTCAGGGGAGTTAGTGTTCTCCTAAACATACAAATAGTGTTCTTATCATCATATTCTTCATTTCATATTTATTTTCTAGTCTACAGAGTGATATTGTTTTGACCATATTAACATATGCATTTCAGTCAGCATTCTTATTGTACTTTAAAACAACTGACCACCACAACTTAGATAAAGAAAGATTTATTTGCTCACAGTTCTGGAGGTTTCCAGGGTTCAGTCCATGTTAGGCCAAGTGAAGTGGCCTAATGTAGACTCCTCCTAGGGAGGAGAGAGAAAGAGAGAGAGAGAGATAGCAATTGCTCTGCTCTCACATCAGGAAGGGAGGAAGCAAGAGAAAGACAGCAATGGGAGGAGGGGCTATGTATAATCCCCAAGGCCACACCCCCAGGGACCCCTCCTCAGCAACCAAGTCCTGCTTCCAACATGGCTGCCTTGTCTTTGTGAGGTCTGGGGAGCATTCTAAATCTAAACCATAACAATATGCTTTTAGATTCCAAATACTAAGAATTATCTTCATAATGAACGTTCTAATAAAAAGAAAAACTTACAAGAAAGCTTTGAAGTGTTTCTAAAAAGCTGGCCTTGATTGGTCTCTTAAAGCCAAAACAGTTAGTGAAATCTAGCTTAGGGAAATTTTTGTAGCCATCCATGAGCTACAGTTGATAGGTAACAGAAATTTGCATTAATAACTGAACTCTAAAAGAATAATAATTAAATTCAAACAAGTAAAAGAAAAAAATCCCTTCTGACCCTTCTTCCTTGTATACTTTAAGCCATGGTCCTTTTTCTGGTCATCTGTTGCTGTATTACTAATTAAATCAAAAATTGGTAGCTTAAAAATGATAACAATCCCTAATTATGCACAAATCTTTTTTCTCTGCTTGTTGGTGATCAGCTGATGAATTGACTGAGAGTGGAAGATTTACTTCCAAGGTGTCTTGCTCACACGTGAACAAGTTGCTACTGACTGTCAACAGGGAGCTCAGACAGGGAGTCAATTGTATGACTCAGTTTCTCTCCACGTGTGTCTCTTCATGGGCCTTCACATGCGTCCTCACACATTGACAACTGATTTCAATTAGCAAGTGTTCCAAGAGGCCCTAATGGAACTAGCAATGCTTATGATGTAATCTTAGCAGTCCCAGACGTTCCCTGTGATATTCTATTGGCCAAATGAGTTACAGAATCCAGGCCAAATTCAAAGGGAAAGGGATTAGATGTTACCAGTTAGGAGAGGTAGTCAATAATTTGTGGTCATCATTAACCTACTGCATGCTATCTCAATAAATCAATAGTGCAACTAGTATATAAATAAATGAATATATCAAAAATACATCTTGCTGTTCTGCCCACTTGCTCTAATTCCTACTAAGGGCATTTCCAACAAGCTTTGGATGTAGACTAATATGCATGCCTATCATTCAATTAAGATTTGAAAAAGAAATCCATATATGTAGAAAAACCATAGCTCAATTGCAGGTGATTATGACAAACCAAATTTTAAAGTGGAATTTCCAGTACAGTGATTCAATGCTAGAAAACAAATGGAAATGCCAAATAATGTTCAGTTGAGTTGTGTCCTCAGATAACATTTTTCTAATTGCAGTTCTTGCTTTAGAGAGCAGCAATTAGAAAATTACATATGCCAAGAAAAGAGGCCCGGAAAAGGCCTTGAGATTCTGGCTCACCATTGTTAATGAAGTCATACAATCTGTCTTTACTTATTAGGATTTTTAAGCTGAGAACGGTTGAAAAGTAAGGCCCATTTAAAGTGGAATTACAGAAAGGCAGAAAGACTTTGATAAATACATTTGAAAAGAGTAGTATTTTTTCACCTGTTCATGTGGTGAACATCTGTGGGTTTTTGGCAATTCGTATTTCCACTCTAAAGAAACCTCCTAGTTCAAAGACTCATCGTTCCTTGTATCTATTTCTTTGAAGTGTTCACTTGGATCGCTTAAACTATGGGTAGCCAAATGATTTTGGCATGTGGGATATAAATTCATTATAAATTGAGTCTCGGTATTCAATATTTTATCTTCTGGTCTGTCACTACCTGCTTATACTTTTAGCCAAGTGGTTTGGCCACTTATCCTCGCCTTTAAGTGGAAATGCCAAGTTTATGGGCAAAATAATCGTTAGTGTAACATAAGTGTCTTTGCACACAAATTTTCACATGAAAAGAAATGAAACAAAGGTGATGATTAACTGATGACAATAATGGATAATAGACAATAGAGAAGGCATGCATGCTGGGAATGAGTTTTTCAGATATGCCTAATGAAAGTGATTATAGATAGCACCTAATTATGGCGATTGTCAACAGTGAAGTACAATTTACTATTTTAAATTTAGTTTTAGCTGAGGATATAGCTCAGTGATGGTGCACTTGTCTAGCATGTGGGAGGCTCTGGTTTTCATCCCCAGCAACACAAAGGAGGAAAGAAGGAAAGAAGGAAGGAAGGGAGGAAGGGAGAAAGAAAGAGAAAGGAAGGAGGAAGGAAGGAAGGAAGGAAGGAAGGAAGGAAGGAAGGAAGGAAGACTCGGTTCAAGTTATAACTTAAATAGTCTAGTGTTCACTATTTATGCATACAAAACACCTTTATAAGAGTTAACTGAGCAGAATCATTGCAAAAATTTTTAGTCATAATAATGGCTGAATAAACCTAGCCATTATCACTAATATAAGCATTTAACATTCAGGGTTACTAGGTTTTACAAAACCTTATGTTTATCACAATTCTCTAGAGACCTGCTAATGAGAATTTTAAAATGATCTTAGACTTCCTACATCTCATATTAAATAAATATTGGTCTATGCTAGTGATACTAATTCTATCCTGATTTTTTTTTTGCATGTGGAATTGTGAAAACTTTCAAGGGGTCATATTATTTCAATATGTCTTTATTGGGTTGTTTTATGTTTTCTCCAAAATTAAAAATATCATTCCATAGACTATTTCCTAAATAGTTATTTTAATTTTTTTTTCTCTTTTGGAGAAAGACCACAAAACATTGAGAGAAGTAGAGCTTTAAAATACAACAAGTATGGTGAAAATCCAAGAAATAGAGTAACCTTTCCAGATATACTATCCCAGACAAGTACTGAACTAATCTTGCTTTTTATAATAAAAGGCATTATATTTCTTCCTCATTCATTCTCCAGGACATTTGGACTCAGAGACAGGCAGTGTAATTGTTCTGGCAAATTTACGATTGTATTCAGTATACTAGTACATTTTGATTCAAGATAACAGAATGGTGACAGATGACCCTCTGAACTTTTTTAGAAAAAAGATAAGACCTTTACATATTTCAATAATGAGACAGGAAAGTATGTCTTTTTAGCACAAGTTACTATTTACTATTCAATATTCATACATTTACTCAATTTTTATATATGGAAAACCTAATCCTAAATTATTTCTCCTTAATATGGACTTAATAAGAATAATTTGCACTGCCTCATGACCATTTATTCTTTTTATTATCATTCTAAATTATCTACAGAAAGGAGCTTTATTTCTAAACTGAAACTATAAGGTGATTAAAGTGACTTTAATATACATTTTTAAGTTGTTCCCCCTTGAAAATCATAAAATTAATGATCATGAATATAATTATAATTACTAACATATGTTAATCAATTGCTATGTGTTTGGTGATGTTCTAGAAATTTTATTTTCATTTGTTAAGATGTACAAAAATCATTGAAATATATATATATATATATATATATATATATATATATATAATTACTATACCAAATTGAACTGGAGGGAAGTAAATTATTCAAAGCCTAAGATACTTTCCCAAGATCACACAGTTTATAAATTTCAGAGTCAGGATTTGGACACAAGAATTTTATCCCAAGTGTATCATTTAAGTCTCTTGACTATTTTACTTGAGGAGTCTGGCTTTTGGTTAAAATCTTTTGCATGATTTTTTAGGCCTGGCCATAGGCAATCGCAAAGGGTTTTGTAGTAGGCCTCACTGGGGAAAGCTGCCTCCAACCCCAGGTATACACACACCAGATTTGGTGCACAACTAATGTACTACAGTCTCTCAAGGGAATTGAAGTAAAGAATTCAAAGATACCTGGTCAGTCATGTTCTTAAGTGTATTTATTATAGCCAGATACCTCCATTCCTAAGCCTCTTTGAAGCCTTGGGCATGAGTCTTCTTCAGTCCTCCTTAGACCAAGGAGGGGAAGACAGTTTTTCCTACCCAGACTCAATGCCCAGTGCTTTTTCACACTTTGTTTTTCCTCTCTGTCCTCCTTGTTCCCTTTCTACCCTCCTCACATACCTAGAGTAGGGCCCATAAAACTTCGAGAGCCTTTTCTTAGGGCTCTTATCAATAGTAAGATAATCCTCACATCTGTGCTGATATTTCATAGCAGAAAATGAGACAGGGAAAGTTGGCATTTTCTGTAGTTTAGATTCTGGCTTATGCCATGGTAGTAGGTGATTAAAGGCTTAACTTTCATTTTTGGCTTGTTGTTCAATGGGCTGCTCTTGACACCGACAGCTTGCCTCTCTCTCACTGCTTGCTGAGCTCCCGGCACTACTCGCTACAGTCACTGTTGTGACATAATCAGATTTGGATTGCAGAAAAACACTCTATCATAGGGAGAAGTAATTCGACCAGGCTGAGACTAGTAATCTTTGCAGAAGACTAAGTGAAATTCGTTGCCATAGATTGAATTAGTGTAGAGGGATGGAGAAATATAGACATATTTAATAGGTAGAAACAACAGGGTGTATCAGGGAGTAAGACGGAGGGGGAGATCAAGGGTGCATTATAAACTAGATCCTGCTCCCACCATAATTTATATGTTGATGCTTCAACTCTTCTTACCTCATCGTGACTATATTGGGAGATGGGTCTTTAATGTGGTAATTAAATTAAAATGAGATCATTAGGGTAGCTCCTAATTCAATATGATTGGTGTCCTTTTAATAAAAGTAAATTGGTACACAGGTAAAGAAAGAGGACAATGTGAAGATCCAGGAAGAAGATAACCATTTACAAGACAAGGACAGAAGCTTCAGATAAAACTATCTCTGTGAACACCTTGAACTTGAACTTCTAGCCTCCAGAACTGTGAGAAAATAAACTTCTGTTGGTGAAGCCACCCAATCTATGGCATTTTGTTTTGCTAATTGTAGCAAATTAAAACCAGGTGATATTCATGTTTTTTTTTCCCTTTTTTGATTTAAGAAAGTAGATGTTTTGTAATTGTACTTCCTAATATATGAAAGTTAGGAGGAAAAGTGACCTGAGTAATGGAAAACAGAAATTACTGAGCTTGAGATGTCATTTTGCATTCAAATTAAGAAGCCATATGGAAAATTCAATCTGAATCTGAGGCTCAAAGAGAAGTCTAAACAGAGATAGCAATTTATGACTTATTAAGTAATATGTCAAATGTCATTGAAACCTTACGAAAAAGTAGAAATCATTCATAGCCATATACTTTAAAGTTAGCTGCATAGACTTATAGCTTCATAGTTATTTCCCTGTATGATGCAATTTGGAGCTTCCTAAAAAAAACGGAAAGATAAAACCTGTGTCAGTGCTTAAAGAGTTTTATGCATGCAGAAAATCTGAGACATATTTTACTTTCAATAATGGTGAAACACTAGCATGTATGTTATACACAAAACATGTATAATAGAATGTTTTGTTATACTCAAAAAAGAAATAAACAATGATAGATTAAAAATACATGAAAGGTAAATATAACATGCTTAGAACACAAGGCCACCGTCAGTGGAGGTGGCTTTCAAGTGTTGCAATGAGTTAATCCTCATTTGAGCAGACTCTGATTTGTTTAAAGGAAAATGCAGCAAATGTTTAAAACTAAAGGAAGTATTTAGAGAAAAAAACATCAATAACTGTTTAGTGTCCTTTCAATGTTAATTTTCAGAACTTTTATAATTCTACTTTTGACAGAAAATCTATGACTTCTATTGCAGGAGAGCAGAAGGAATTAAACCAGAGAAGCCAGGATGTCAGCAGAGTGGAGCCCATATCTTCAGAGGCCCATGAGTCTGGGCAGTACATTATGTGGCAGTGTGCAGGCTGGACACAGAGTTGTACAAACAAATATTTTTGCTTATCTCAGAAGAAGCCATGCTAGAGCACCTGACTTGCAGTAGCAATGGACTAAAAGGAGACTAGGGATTTTAATAATTCCTCTTCTTGACTCTCCCATTGACGCATATGAAAGACAAACTCATAAACACGGAAAAGTGTTTGATTCAGAATACCCTTATAATTTCATAGTGGATAAAGTTAACTTTTGATTTTATTCTATGTGCTTGCTTTCCCCCCTTTGGTTTGAAAAAATTGAGTCATTTTTAATAACTCTATGCTCAAACCCATAAATTATTTTCTTATATAATTGACCAAAATCATTGATTTCTAGAGATTTTATTTCTCTTATGATGATGACAGGTTTTTGAGGTGAGGATATGCTTTTCATTGGATACAACTAAAAGATTTAACTTCACGAATTAGAACATTATAATCATCAAAATTTCACTAAGTTCTTTCCTAAAGTCTATGGAAAGAATCATGCATTTCTGTTTACTTCTTTGAACATATAAAATAGGCTAATGTAAGCCATGATGTGGAAAAACGTACTCAGCAATGGTAAAGTGTTTTCAGAATTAGCCTCTCCAAAAGTCTACAACTTTTCAAGTTGTTGGAGTGCTGCTTAAAAATATCAAACTGCAAAGATGCACTTCTAGAAATTATAAGTAATTTGTGCATCAAACAATATGTACAATAGTACTATACAGTAAATTGGACCAGCTGCCTATGCCTACCATTACAGCTGGTTGCAAAGTATATAATTTATGTTTTCTGCAGTAGAAAGTAGGAAGGTTTTTTAAAACTGTGTTCACGCTTTTATAAAGAGCCTTTTCCTGTTTTATTTTTTAACCATTGTAAGCTCAAAAGAGGTGGTATTTTGCTATTATATTTAATGTTAATCCATTTTTATTATAGTTGAAGGGTCTATCAGAATACTTTGTCTATGACCGTCCTTAGAAGTAAATGCTTTAGACACATGTTTACCTTCATGTTTTTTCTCAATTTATGTTTATTTTATGTTAAAGAAAACATTGACAATGACCAATAAAAGGACACTGATAGCAAATAATCGGCTCTTAAAATTCAGTAAATTGCATGTATTAACCTCAAAAGCTAAAGAAACAATGTTTTCTATTGGTGAACTCCGGACAAGATTCATAATGGCTCTATTGCAATTTCTTTTGCTATGTTTTATGGCTGTACAGTTCTTACTTTATAACGAATAAATAATATGAAATACATTTAAATAGTAACCCCTGGCTTCCAATGTATATAATGAAATGGCTCAAAATATGGGGTAAGAATTAGCTGTAGAACAATTGCTTAGAACAATAATCTATGACAAATGTATTTTATGCTTAAATAAGTTTTATATCATGGTCATATATTGTAAATATAATTTGAAAATAAAAGAACTATGCCATAAACTGGATTTGTTTCTCTATAAATTCATATATTGGAACCTGCTATGATTTTAATGTATTTCCTCTCAAATTCAGATGTTGAAATGCCCATGTGCTGGTGTTGAGAGGTGGGGCTTTAAGAGCTGATTTGACCATGAGGTCTGCTCATGTGAATGGGATGAAGGATCTCATAAAAGAAGCTCTGTAATGTTCTACTTGCTCTTACATCCATAGTCTTCCATGAGAGGAAACGGTGTTCCTCCCCTCCAGAGATGTATCATCAAAGAGGCACTTTTGAAGCCAAGAACAGCCCTACTGGACAATTAAACCTGTGGGCACCTTGATTTGTACTCCTGGCCTCCAGAAATGTGACAAAATAATTTTCTGTTCTATATAGATTACCTAGCCTATGATATTTTGTTATAATATCACAGATGACAGATGGACTAAAATGAAACTCAATCCCTTGTGTGAAGCTGTCAGGAGATGGAGGCTGTGGGAAGTGATTTCGTCATGAAGGCAAAATTCTTATGAACAGAGTTTAATGCCCTTACAAGGCAAATGCAAAGGAGCTTATTTGCTCCTTCCACAATATGAAGATGCAGTAAGAATGCATTATCTATGAGGCAGAGAATAAGCCCTCGTAGACATCAAATCTGCTGGCACCAAGATCTTCAACCCCAGGGCAGCAGAATGGTGAAAAATAAATGTCAGTTGTTCGTAAATTACTGATATATAAAGTATTTTGTTATAGCACTCCTAACAAACAAGGCAAAATAATACACACCTATTAGAATGGCCAAAATCTGGAACACTGACAACACCAAATTCTGATGAGGATGAGGATCAGCAGAAACACACATTGCTGGTGGGAATACAAAATCTCACTGTCACTTTGGGACTTAGTTTGGTCATTTCTTACAAAATAAACACCCTTACTGTAAGATGTAGCAAGTGTGCTCCTTGGTGTTTACCCAAGGAGTTGAAAACCTTTGTCCACATGGAAACCTGCATATGGATGTATATAGAAGCTTTATTCATACTTGCCAAAACTTAAAAGCAACTGCAGATATCCTTCAGTAGGTGAGTGCATAAACTGTGGGACATCCAGACTATGAAATATTATTCAGTCCTAAAATGAAATGAGCTATCAAACCATGAACATGTATGGAGGAGACTTAAGTGCATATTACAACGTAAAAGAGGCCAGTCTCAAAATGCTACATACTGTATGATTCCAATTATACGCTGTTCTGGAAAAGGTAAAGCTATGGAGAAACTAAAAAGATCAGTCATCACCAGGCTTGGGAGTGAGAGATGAATGAGTAGATCACAGATGTTTAGGTGACTGAAACTATTGTTTGATACTAGAACTGTGGATACATTCCATTCTAAGTTTGTCAAAACACATTGTAAAACACATCAAGTGTGCACCTTAATATTAACCATGGTCTTCAGGTGATTATGACAAACCAATGGAGGTTTATCAGTTGTAACAAATGTATCATTGTGCTGGGGGAGGTTCCATAATGGGAGAGGCTGTGCATGTGTGGGGGCAGAGGGTATATAAGAAATCTATGTATCTACCTCTTAATTTTGCTGTGAGCATACATTGCCTTTAAAAAGTAAAGCTTTTTTAATGTGCATTAATGCCTATAATATCTAGTTAATAAAACAGATGTGCTTATCCTTAGTTTTCACTAGCTATATGGCAAGTGGTTAGAACACTACTATTTTGTTATTTTATTTTCTTGTATTTTAGGTTCATTTTTGAGATTTCAAATATATGCCTCATTTTGGAAAATGTTCCTTTAGAATTTTTTAAAAATTTGAACATTTTGGCATAGGCTGCAGGACTCAACCTCGCAGTGTCACTAATAACCCAAAATGCAGATTAATATCTATTGGAAATATAAATGATTCATTTTACTGCCAATTTTAGATTTTTAATGGAAAATTAATAGAATCAAGTTTAGTTAAATTTTAATGTTTAGTGTATAAATGAATATATATGTACATATATATACATGCACACATATATATGTAATCCAACTGTTTTTAAACAATTATTATGCACTTAGAGTATGCACAAATCAGTCTTAAATAAATTACATCCCATAGTTAATGAACATTCAAGTGATATGACTTATGAGTGATTTACAAAACAGAAAAATGATTAATTGTGCCCTATCTCACTTAGGTAAAACTTTTTAATGTTAATATGCACCTAATAAAAGTAAACTCCAAATATATGCAGTTTTGCCACATGAAGATGTGTCAATCAACAAAAGATCACATACAACATAGTGGCCCCATAAAATTATAATGGAGCTGAAATGTTCCTAACACGTAGTGATATCGTTACCACCACGAGCCCATAGGCATCACGGCATTGCCGTCTACGCGTTACTCACATGTTTGTGGTGATGCCGGTACAAATAGTGCACTGCCGATTGTATAAAACATAGAATATGCACATAGAATTATGTACAGTTCATAATACCTGATAATGGTATTAAGCAACTATGTCACTGGTTTGTGGACTTACTGCACTGTACTTTTTATTATTGTTTTAGAGTGTACTCCTCATTCTTAGAAAGAAAACAGTTTGCTATAAAACAGTAGTCTGTATTACGCTATCAGCAGCCTCATATACCTCCCGTTTACTACATCTCTTAATTGTATAATTTCCTCTGTGCTTGATTTAATCGGGTGTGTTTTTGTTCAGCATGGCCCCTAAGCACAGAAAATCCATTGGTAATGTTACCAGTAAGAGGCCACATGAGTGACTGACCTGGAAATGTGGTGAAAACATGATTAGGGACTACGAGGGTAGAAAATCACTGATTGTTATTGCTTGCCAGTCAGGCATGTCCCACTCTACTATAGCTATGATCTTGAAGAGCAAGAACAAAGCGACAGAAGCTGTTAGAGGATCTGCTTCATTAAAAGCAACAAGACTAACAAAAACTGCAGATGGGCCTGTATTAGATAGGGGGAAACTTCTAAGACCTCGACTTAAGAACAGATACCGATGCATATCTCCTTCAGCGCCATGATAATCATAACAGAAGCAAATAGTTTACTTATGATGTTCAAAGAAATGGCAAACCAACTCTGATATTCAAATTGCTGTTAGATCTGTGTGGTTTTAATGATTCCAGAATCATTACTCATTTCCTAGTGTGAAAGTGAGTGGTGAGTTTGTAGTTACTAAAATGAAGGCACCTGAAGAACTTTTGGAAATCACAGGTAAGCTGTTTGTGGGGGGAAATTGCTTGCCAGAAAAAAATATTCAATATGGATGAAGCCTCTCTATTCTGGAAATTGAAGCCATGAGGCCACGTGAATATCAGATTTCAGGCTTTTGAGGTCAGGATCATGGTCTTGCTTTGGGGCAATATTGTGAGCTACAAATTGAAATCTTTTGTGATCTGGCACAGTGAGAATCCCAGGGCTTTCAGGCATGTAAATGAGCACGCACTGCCAGTGTACTGCAGGAGCAATAAGAAATCATGAATGACACAGCTTCTCCTCCAAAATGCCCTCCTGAATAACTATGTCAGCAAAATGTGAAAGGGCTGTTTGGACAACAACACACCTTTAAAAAGTTCACTTATTGTTGATAATGCTCTCACACGACCTTCTCTTATTGGTGATCTTCATCTCTGTATCAAAGTGGAGTTTTGCCCTCCAAACACTGCTATTTTTGATGTAATTGATGGATTGGCAGATGCTTTGAAAGTCTACTACTGTCTGAGGAGGACTTTGTCTCAGCTATTGCTTCAACTGAGGGAGACACTAATGCAGTTATGGAAGGATTACAACATCCATGACTACTTCAAGAGCCTCGATTGGCCTTGAGGTTATGTCACCATGGACTGTATGAATGACATCTTGAAGAAGGCACTCAAAAGCTTTTATTCATGAATTCAAAGTGTTTGCCATGAATGAAGAGGGTGTAAAAATCAACAAGGCTGTGGGGACTGAGATGGCCAACAGCTGTAAACTGAGTGTGGATGAGGATGCTGCTGTGGAGGTGGTTCCTAAAGACTAAGGAGTGGTTGTTAGAACTGGAACAGGAAACTATAGCTGAAGAAGAGGCAAGAGAAAAGAGCATCTAAGAAGAAGAAGAATCCCCAGAAAAATACACAGTGAAGGTGTTAGCAGAAGATTTGCATCCTTTAATAAGCTCCTTAAAAAGTGGAAACCTGGAATCCCCCCAACATCGGAAGGTTTTCATTAATGGAGAATATGCATGGTTCATTATCTGCTCACATGCAAAAATTTAATGATAAAAAGAAACAAATTAAGAAAACCACAGTGGACATACTTCTGAGATGAGTGACACCTCCTCAGGAAGACTCTCATGAAAGTTCTTCAGGAGGTGTTCTGCAAGAAGGCATTGTTAGCACAGGAGATGACAGAGCCATGTGTATGATTGCCCGTGAAGGCCTTCCAATGGGACAAGATGCAGGCATGAAAGATAGTAATACTGGAGATCGTGATCCTGGGTAGGCCGAGGCTAATGTGAGTGTTTGTATTGTAGTTTTAAACAAAAAAGGCTTAAACAATAAAAAGTAAAATAGAACAATTCAAAATAAAAAAGTTCATAGAATATGAATGTAAGGAAAGAAGATATTTTTGTGCAAGTGGGCTATGTGTTTGTGTTTTGCACTTGGTTTCATTACCAGAGTCAAAAGGTTGTTTTAAATGTTCATGAAGAAAAAAATCATGAGCTAAGGCTAATTTATTACTGAAGAAAGAAAAAGATTTTATAAATTTAGTGTTGCCTGAGTGTGCAGTGTCTATAAATTCAGGTTAGTGCAGGATACTGTCTTAGATCTACATATTCACTCACTCCCTGACCCACTCAGCAAAGTTTAGCCATTGTGCAAGCTTCTGTCATGGCAAGTGTCCTATACAAATGTATATTTTTTTCTTTTATATCATATTTTATTGTGCTTCTTTTCATATTTAGATATGCTTAAATGTCCAAATACTTAACCACTGTGTTACAATTTCCTACAGTATTCAATAAAATACTATACAGATTTGTAGCATTGGGTTATTATAATGTACAGCCTAGGTGTGTAGGAGGCTATACCATGTAGGTTTGTGTAACTATATTCTATGTTAGTACACTTTTTGTTAATGTTTGTGCAACAACAAAATCATCTAATAATGCATTTCTAAGAATATAGAACATTGTTAGTGATACATGACTACAGTCAAATATCTAACAAAATTAGATTAGGAATATTTCCAAGTTTGTTGTTGTTGTTACTTAACTCACTCATGTAGCTTTATCATGATTCTATTTTGATTAACTACTGATGATGAGGAATACACTTTCAAGGATTTTCCAGGTCTCTAAGGTAAAAGGAACCTAATTATAGGATATGTCCAGTGAACACAAACCCAAGCGATGGATTCTTAATTTGTGTGTGTGTGTGTGTGTGTGTGTATGTGTGTGTGTGTGATGGGAGAGTGGGGGAGATTAAAATCCCAGGCCTACTGTGGGATAAAAGAAAGTAGTTTTCTAACTTAGGGAGGAATATAAGGAAAGGGGGTGTTTACTCCTTGAAAGAATTCTCTCAAATTCTTAGCATGCTACCTTTAAAAAAAGTGGTGAAGGAAAAGAAGGTGGGTTGTCTATAGTTTAACTTAGCAGAAATATAAAGGCAGGGATTGGGGAGGTAACAAAAGCAAAGATTCATTTAAAGGAAATCCTTGGACAATGCTGTTAGTCCATATTTTGGCCTAACATACTTAAACATGTTTGTGAAACTTGTGTATTTATATAAATATAATCTACTAGGTTTTATTTATTTTAAAAATATATTCCATGTTTGAAACATTTTATTTGTTAAATAGAATCTCAGAAATATAATGTTGATTCACTTAAAATAAGCGAAAGACAGGAGGATCACAGGTTCGAGGCCAGCCTCAGCAATTTAGCAAGGCCCTCAGCAACTTAGCAAGGTCCTGTTTCAAAAGGAAAAAAAATGTATGTATGTATAAACTGGGGGTGTAGCTCAGAGTTAGAACACCCCTGGGTTCAATCTCTAATTATACACACATACACACACACACTTGAAACTTAAAAGAAAAGTATAGATAATTTAAGTAACAGAAAAAAAGTGAATTTTTTCTCCACATTTTATCTCTTTGAATCTCTTCTTTAGATCTGCCTTCATTTGTTTATCTTAGCAGGTTATTCTCTGTGAGAAGGCTGTCTCATCTATAATGTGAGGATAATATTAACTTTCCATCTTGATTGATAATATTGGAGATGATAGCTCTAATGAGCTCAGCACAGGCCTGTTTATTATACTGTGCATGCTACTTTTAAAATCCCTCTGATGGTTTTTCACACTCTACTGATCTGTGTAAGTAAATGAAAGTATGATTGACTTTTTAAAGAATAAAGTGGAATATGATTCCTTTCAATCAGAAAATCCGTAAGTAAAGGTTGTTATTTGTTGTCAGCTTGAATAAGGATAGCCTGTGGTATGGAGCTAGAAGATCGTGAATGTGGAATCAAACAGATGTGGTTCATATCCCAGCTGTGTTATACTAGCTATTAGTGGCCTGAGCTGTAAGATTTATTTAACTTCTGTAAGAATCACCATAATCTTCTTTAAATTTAGAGATTAAGCTTTCTATTTAGGATCTCTGCAATTATTATATCTCAGAGTAAAGATATTAATTACTTGTATAGTTGGCCTTTTTTGAGGGGTACTAGAGCTTTTTAATTATTATCATTTTTTTTTTTTTGCGGTACCGGGGATTGAACGCAGGGACGTTCTACCTCCGCGCTACACCCCTGGCCCTATTTTTTTATGCTTTATTTTGAAACCGGGTCTCATGAAGTTGCGGAGGGTCTCACTAGGTAGAGAGAGAGAGAGAGAGAGAGAGAGAAAGAGAGAGAGAGAGAGAGGGAGAGGGAGAGAGAGAAACAGGGAGAGAGCTGAGGGCAGGCCTGGTGGCACACAGATCCCTGTAATCCTAGTAGTTGAGAGGCTGGGACAGGAGGATTGTAGGCTCAAGGCCAGTCTCAGCAATTTGTTGAGACCCTGTTCCAAAATAAAAAATAAAATAGTGCTGGGAGTGTAGCTCAGAGGTAGAACGCCCCAGGATTCAAACCCCAGTACCATACACAAGAAAATCTCACAAGCATCTTATTAATATTTTTTAAACTCACACATTTTCCACTAACTAGTTCCTCTCCTGGGTTTTCTTTACCATAATCTACTGGGCAAAAACAAACAGACAAACAAAAACTTAATTTTATTTTTACATTAGAGTTTTATTTTGAAAAAATATACATTTACATGCAATTAATATAAATAAATTATATGTTATATATATATATATATATATATATATATATATATATATGTATGAGAGAGAGAGAGAGAGAGAGAGATCCTGTGCACCACTTGCCTGACATCCCCCAGTGGTAGGATCTAGAACTGAAGTATGTCTTCACAGTTAGGACACTGACATTAATATAGTCAATAAACTGAAAAAAATTTCCATCAACAAAAGGACCCTTACTGTCTCTGTTTTATAGCCACATCTTCCTTTTTGTCCCATTTTTCCTTAAATGCTAATAATCACTAATCTGTTCTCTCTTTCTATTATTTTTGTCATTTTAAAAATTTTATACTAATGAAGCATTCAATATGTAACTTCTGTGGTTTAGCTTTTATCCCACAGAATAACTATCTGGAGATTCATTCAGATTAGCAACAAACTTCTGTTTAATTGTTGAGTGGTATCCTACGGTATTGTGTAGTATTTCATGTTTTGTTTAACCATTTACTTGTTCAAAGACATCTGGATTATTTGGGGCCTTTATGAATAAAGTTGATAAAAAATTTGTGTATAGATTTTTGCATGAACATAAATCTTCTTTTCTTTGGATAAATTACCAGGAGTGCAATTGCTGGACCATGCAGTCATTACATGTTAAATTGCCAAAATGTTTTCCATGAGAAGTATAACATTTTACATTCCTAGCAGAGATTGAGGGTGATCTTTTCACATCATTGCCCGCATGAGGGGTACTCCTCCATTAATACTATAGAGTGTTGATTACTGTAGCTAAATATTGACTTGAAATAAAGAAGATTTACTTCTCACATTTTATTTTTCAAAATGCTTTAGCTATTCAGTTTGTCTTTTTATATAAAATTTAGAATAATATTTTCTATTTCTAAAAAGAAAACTTGTTAAAATTTCAAATTTTAATTGTACTTAGTGTAATATGGAAGTCACTTTACTACAAACCTTGTTTTATTTATTTATTTATTTATTTATTTATTTATTTATTTATTTATTTGGTACTGGGGATGGAACCCAGGGTCATTCTACCACTGAGCTGAACCTGCAGCCCTGTTTTATTTTGAAACAGGTTCTTACTAAGTTGGTGAGGAACTCACTAAGTTCCTGAGACTGGCTGCAATCCTCCTGTCTCAGCTTCCCAAGTACTGGGATTACAAGTGTGTACCACCATGCCTGGCTCAAACCTTATTTTAAATTGAACATTTTCTACTTACCCACTCAATTCCTTGGCATTACTTTAAATTCTTACAGGAATTCTTAAGTCTTTATTCTTCGTTTTCTCACTACTTGTTTCACAGTTCAATCTGTCTTTAGCTCCTAAATAACAACAGATGCCTCTATATTGATACTTCAAACTTGATTATTCCTCCAATAAAATCCGCTCTCTATGTTATTTTTAGAATTATTTTTCTAAAATAATGATACAAAAATTTCAATTACTGTATTTTGAACCATTCTATATGCTTATATTTGCATTCACTCTACCCACACATTATCTCCACAGTACCACTTAATACTCCTCATCAATATCTAGCCCAGGCTAAACCTGGGCTTTCTAAAGGGAAATTTTTCTGCATACCACAAATCCTTACTTTTGTCCACATCTTATTTCTTCCTTTCTTCCTGCTAGCTATCTTTTTGCATCTTTCCAAGCTTTTGAGTTGAAATTCAAAATTCATTTCCTAATCAATCAAAATTTCATTTTTTTCTATTACTATTACAACAGTACTGACATCTGATAACTTTTTGAAAAAGGGATGCACTCTCATTTCCTTCATCAAATGGAAAACTACTTCAGGGAAGGCAATCTTTCAAGGTCGATTCCTATGTTTCTGGGGTCTACCATGTCAGTGTGCAAGAAAACATATTCAATGAGTATTTGATGAACTGTATTAGTATTACTCATTTTATCAGGTAATATCACACTCTCAAAATTGGTTTTATAATGTGTTATTACTCAAAATAAGGCCACCCTTTTAAAGTTTGATTCATTTCTACCTCTTTCCTCTATGATCTTATTCTTCCACAAAATATTTTTATACTTTTATTAGTGCATTATAGTCTCACGTCATAATGTAGTTCATAGTGATAGTGACACATATGCACACAGCACTTGGTGGGCTTTCCCTCATCTCCCTCTGCACTCCCCCTCTTCCTCATACAGGGTATTGAGATTGACATTTATATTCTCACATATGTACATAATGTCAATGGAAGTGATTCCTTCATTGATTCTACCTCTCCCCTCCTTCCTCTAGACCCCCTCCCTTCCTCCACTGGAGTTTCTCCTCCATTATTTGAAGTCACTCTGGTGTCCAGATTACTCCCTAGCTTCTGCATATGAGAGGAAACATATGACTCTTCACTTTCTATGACTGGCTAATTTCACTTAACATAATGTTCTCCAGGTCCATCCATTGTCCTACAATTGACATAATTTTGTTCTTATTTATTGCTTAGTAGAATTCCATTGTGTGTATATCTCATAATTTTGTAATCCTTTCATCTGTTGATGAACAACTAGATTGGTTCCACCATTATGCTATTATGAATTGTGCTGCTATAAACATGGATATGCATATATTGCTATCATTTTCTGGTTTCAGTACCTTTGGAAAGAAACCCAGTAGTGGTATAGCTGGATCATATGGTGGATCCATTCCCAATTTTCTGAGGAATCTCCACACTGATCTCCATAGCAACTGAACTAATTTGCAGTTTCACCAGCAGTGTAGAAGAGTTCCTATTTTCCCACATCCTTTCCAGTAATTATTGCTGTTTGACTTCTTGATGACTGCCATTCTGATTGGGTTGAGATGGAATCTCAGTGTAGTTTTGATTTGCATCTCCCTCATTGCTAATGATGTAGAATTTTTTTATGTATTTTTTGGCCATTTGTATTTCTTCTTCTGTGAAGTGTCTGTTTAGTTCAATTGCCCATTTCTTGATTGGGTTGTTTTATTATTGCTAAGTCTTTTAAGTACTTAGTACATTCTAGATATTAGTCCTCGATCAGAAGAATAGCTGGAAAGATCTTCCATTCTGTAGTCTCTCTCTTTAGATTCTTGGTCGTTCTTTTGATGAGCATAAACTTTTTAGTTTAATGCCATTCAATTTATTAATTCTTGTTTTGATTTCCTGAATTGTGGGGGTCTGATTGAGGAAGTGTCTACCTGTGCCTATATGTTGGTGTATTTGTCCTATGCCCTCCTCTAGTAATATCAAAGTCTCTGGTCTAATTTCCAGGTCCTTGATCAATCTCGAGTTGACTTTTGTGCAGGGTAAGGAGTAGGGATTTAATTTAATTTTTCTATAAATGGGTAACCAGTTTTCCCAACACCATTTGTTGAAAAGGCTATCTTTTCTCTAATGTATGTGTTTGGCACCTTTGTCAAAAATCAATTGGCTTTGTGTGTGGATTTGTTCTGTATCTTCTATTTTGTTTCATTGGCTTATGTGTCTGTTTTATGTGCCAATACCATGTTGTTTTTATTACCATAGCTCTGTAATTTGAAATTAGGGATTGTGATGCCTCTTGCATGGTTCTTATTGCTGAGAATTACTTTGGCTATTCTGGATCTTTTTTTCTCCATATGAAATTTATGACAAATTTTTCTAGGTCTGTGAAGAATGACATTGGTATTTTGATAGGGATTGCATTGACTCTGTAGATCACTTTTGGTAGAATGGCCATTTTGATAATATTTATTCTATCTATTGAAGAGCAAAGGAGATCTTTACATCTTCTGCGATCTTCTTTAATTTCTTTGTTTAGTGTTTTATAGTTTTCATTGTAGAGATCTTTTACTTTGTTGGTTAGATTTATTCCTAGGTATTTTATTGTTTTTGAATTTATTGTGAATGGAATTGTTTTCTGGATTTCTTTTTCAGTGGATTAATGGTTGGCATATAGAGAAGCTACTGATTTTACATTTATTTTGCATCCTGATACTTTGATGGATTTGTTTATCAGCGCTAGAAGTCTTTTGGCTGAGATTTTTGGGTCTTCTAAATATAGGATCATGTTATCTGCAAAGAGAGATAATTTCAGTTCTTCTTTTCCTATTTGAATTCCTTTAAGATTCTTCTCTTGCCTTATCACTATGTCAAGAAAAGGAGTGATAGTGGGCATCCTTGTCTTGTTCCTAATTTTAAAGGGAATCTCCACAGTTTTTCCCCATTCAATATGTTAGCTTTGGGTTTATTGTATATTGCCATAATGATGTTGAGCTAAATTCCTTCTATTCCAATTTTCTGCAGTGTTTTTAACATGAATTGGTGGTGGATGTTGTCAAATGCCTTTTGAACATCTATTGAGATGACCGTGTGATTTTTACCCTTAGTTTTATTTATGTGGTGAATGACATGTGTTGATTTGTATATGTTGAGCCAGCGTTACATCCCTGAAATGAAACCAACTCAGTCATGATGTACACTTTTCTTGATATGATTTTGAATGTGTATCACTAGTATTTTGTTTGGGATTTTTGCATCTATGTTCATCAAGGATGTTGGTCTGTAATTTTCTTTTCTTTTCTTTTATCTTTTTTTGTAGTACTGGGGATTGAACCCTGGGACATTCTACCTCCAGGCTACACCCCCAGCCCTATTTTTTTAAATTTTGAAACGGGGTCTTGCTAGGTTGATAAGAGTCTCACTACTTGCTAACGCTGGCCACGAACCTGCAATCCTCCTGTCTCAGCTTCCCAAGTACTAAGATTACAGCGTGTGCCACCATGACCGGCTGTAATTTTTTTTCTTGAGGGGTCCTTATCTTGTTTTGATATTAAGGTGATACTGTCCTCCTAGAAGGAGTTTGAAAGGGTTCCATCTCTTTCAATTTCACAGAATAATTTGTGATGTACTGGGTTTAGTCCGAGTCTCTTATTGGCTTCAGGCCACTGTGCTCTCCAGGCCCAAACTCAGCAGAGCCAGAGATTATGATGTTCTGTACAGAGCCTGTGGCCTGCTGATTGGAATTTCATGCCCCATGGACACCACCACTGCTGTGCTGGTTGAGAACCCATGAAACTGCAGAATTCTGACCTCTGGCATCTGTAGTCACTGAGCCTAAGCTCAGCAGGGCCAGAGATTACTATATTCCAAGCTTGTAGTCCAGCTTTGCTGGCCCAGGGACACAATCTGCTTGTTGCAATCACATGGATCTCTGTCAGTCACTGTCCTGCCTACTCTCTAGGCACAAACTCTGCTAGAGGCGAGACTGTTGTGTTCCCAGCCTGCAGCTGCAATCATGTGAAACCCTGCTTGCACCTGGTCTCCCTGCTTTCAAGACCCAAGATGCAGGGAGAGATTGTACCCTCCTGATCCTGGGGTTTGAGTGGCTCAGTTATTTAGCCCCAGGGACACCACTGCTACTCTGGGCAGCAGGGATCAAGTAAGACCTTGTTGGCCTCAGGCCTTGTTGCTTGTGGAGACCAAACATTGCCGAGCATAAGTTTATAGCCTTCTAAGCCTACAACACAATTGGCTGAGTTATTTCACCCCATAGACACCACTGCTGTCAGTCCTGTGGTGATTTCTGGAGATCCTGCAGGTGCACAGTGAACTGTCAATCCTAAGTCCCACCCACCCAAGTGTTTCTGGAGACTGCTAATTTATGTTTCTGCCATGTCCAACTGTAGCCCTCGCCCCCACCTCCACAGGGATGATTGGCAAACTCACAGACCCATGGGTCTTTCCTTTGCCACGAGGCCCCTCAACTGTGCAGGGTCTCACTGGGAAGGTTTGTAAATTCACAATCTTGACAAGTGCCACTTGGGTCCTTGCAGGAAGGGACAAGTTTAGTTGCAGCCATAGGAGTTTGCAGGGTGGTTTGGTCTGTAGATCCAAATGGTCTTGATGAGGCAGGATGTAGCCACTTTGTTCCCTGCAGGAAGGGCCTTTCATTTCTTGGTCCTGCCCAGTTTAGCTGTAGCTTCAGGAGTTCACTGAGAGATTTGGCTGGGTGGTCTGGGGAGTCGCCATCTTGAGGTATTAGAGTGTGGAGATAAGAATGCGTTTGCTTTTGATGATGGTTTTCTGCAATTACTGCCTCAACTAGATTCTGCTTCTTCTTTGCTGGAGTTAATCTCTGAGAGCTGCAGGTTGTGGCAGCTGCCAGCCCTGGCATGGGCTCACCAAGATGGCGCTTGCCTCCACTCTCTGCTCACCAGATGAGATGCATGGGGCTCTTTTCAGCCCTCTGCTCTCTGTGCTGCATCCAATTTCACCACGTTTCAACTATCTTTCTTCTGCTGAGTTCTGACTGCTTTTCTTCTCTTGCCAACAAATCTTCCCACCATTTGAGTTCCGAGTCTTGGAGCAACCTAAACAGGCTGTCTTCCTCTATTCCTCCATCTTTCCCACAAAATATTTTGATAGTTTAGATATTTTGTTTTTCTGGATTAATTTGACAAGAGCATTAAACTTATTTTAAATGTCATCTTTTTGTATGTAGAGTTTGATAGGTATTATTGATCACATTGCTTACCTATGAATTTATACTTATGAATTTTTGTTAACAGATAAGATCTTTATGAAAGATGCCTGGGAAACAAAGCCATTATATTTTTGCTCCCTGCTATTTATGTAAATTCCAAGATTACAACCCATTTCTAACATTTATTTATTCTCCTATACCTATGCAAGAAGTAATCTATGCATGAAGCTTGACTTTTCAAAGCTAAACCAAGTGGCACTTTTTGATAGGATATTGTGTCTTTTTCAAGTAAAAAGTAACCCTTTAAAGATATGTTAGCCATATGCACATTGTGTGAGTGTGTGTGTGTGTGTGTGTGTGTGTGTGTGTGTGTGTGTAGTACTGGAGTTTGAAGCCAGGGGCATTCTATCTCTAGGCTACACCTCCAAGCCCTATTTATTTTATTTTTTAAATAGGGTATGGCTAAATCATAGCACACTGGCCTTGAACTCATGATCCTCCTGTCTCAGCCTCCCAAGTACTGTGATTTCTTAGTACTGGGATTACTTAGCCAACCACCATACCTAGATCCGTATATTCATTTTTTAACCAGTTCAAAATTAATTAATGGGCCATATATGAATAAAAATGCTCTTTTAAACTTTTATTGTGGGTTACATATTGACATATGCAAATTTTCTTACTAGTAATAATATTTCACTGCTCTGCCTTTTTTAACTGGTGTGCATTTTTTATCTATTATGCTGATACTTTTGCATAAAACATGTCTGATGAATTTTTTCAATTTATGGATAATATTGGATCTCTTGTATTATTTAATGTGGAATTAGGTTTACTATTAGTCTTGACAGTACTTTTATTGCTACTTAACCATTACTTAAATATTAAATCATATTATTTTAACTTCTTTTCCTATACTTTGCTTTTACTACCAGCTATCGATTCCTAGAAATCTATAGTATGCAGTAGATTATAAATTCATGTTTATTAAATTATTTGAATAATATTTATTCCCTGAGAAAAGAATAAATTGTCAGTAGAAACCTAGAGCTATGTTTTAAAAGCCTATTTAGGAGAGAATTTTTTTCCTTTCTATTTCTGTCTTGGGAATATTGACCAAACAACTGTTCAGAGCATGTTTGTTATAATGAATGTTTGCATAGTCAGGTCATATCATGATTAAAAACTGAGCTCTCTGGTCAGATGTTCTCCATTCAAATGTTTCCTATACCATTCTATTACCATTGTAACTGTGAGTAAATTATTTGAACTTTCTAATATATATATATATATATGAATATATATGCATAATAAAGAAGTTAAATTTATTTTACTATAATAAAATTATATTGTAAAATATTATGTTAAAAGAGACAGAACTTCTCAAAACATCAAATTTCAGTAAATGTCTTTTATTTTTGAGGAATGTAACGTTTTATATTTCACTACTTTGAGGGTGATAAAAAGTAATGTATGTAAGGCACTTGGTATGTGTAAACATAAGATAAATACTGCTTGTTATTTAAAAGTATGGCTCTAGAGGTGATTTTTTTCTGTCCACAAGTTACAATGTACGAATGGTTATAATTATTAAGGAGACTAGTGCTTATTACTTCAAATATTAATATTATTTCTTCTAGTACCCTAGAAGAATAGGGTTCTAACACTTGAAACATTTGAAGTAGGTGATGAAAATTTTAGTTTTCAGCTTTTCCTCTAAAATGACATGTACTATATTATTGTAAAGAATTTTAATATAGCATACAATATTAATTAATATGAAGTATATCACCATATATTTTAACTGTTGAATTTCTTTGCGTTCTTTTACAATATTTCTGCCTACATTTCCAAGCCAGTTTAACAAGTGTTCAAGTTTAACAGATCCTCATACTATGGAAGACTGCTACAGTCCTTATAACACCATTCTCTTGAAGTAGTTTGAATTACCTATGCTGTCTCAATGCTGTGCTAAAAAGATTTTGGTTCTCTTTGATCGAATTTTAGTAAACATTCTGAGCTTCTGTTGAATGTATCTCACTGGCTTGGTTAATCTCATGGGCATCATTTTAGTTAGAGGGCAAGCCTTAGGGAGAAAAGCTTTGAAAGAGCTTTTAAAGAACAAATTGTCTTTCTGCCTTGCCATCAGTTGCTTGTCTTTGGTTTAATCCTAAAGAAATTGATACTCATATATTTCTGAAGATGGTGTGAGAATTTACATCATCATTGGTCTAGCTTAATCTTATTGTTTGTCATCCCTCTAGGTTAGAATGGGTCCCAAGTGATTTTTGAAAATTGAAATAGTGAAATAATACCAATTGAAAAAATGATTGCTATTATAGAGCATTAATCTGTGGAGTTCAAACTCATTAATCTAGATCAACTCCCTCTGAGAGAGCAGGAAACACATAGGACAATGTTACAGAGAGAAGGGTCAGATTGGAAAAAAAATTACAGTGATATTAAAAAAAACTCCAAGGTTACATAATAAATCAAAGAAGAGTTGGAAAAATTTGTTCAATATCTATTTTGCTTAGTAGGAAATAGTGGCACTTCTGAAAGCCAAATTCACTTGCTTTGATTCAGGATGCTCTACTAACTCAGGATGAAAACTCCAGAAACTAAACACAGTAATACTCAAAAAGAGGAAAAGTTCCATGAAAGAAACATTTTGAATTTTCTTATGCCATTGTAAACTGTTCAGTTATAACTAACAGTGCTCATTCAAATAATAACATTATGTCCTTATGTGATTTACCCTTTTTATTCTTTGTTCAGATGTTACTCTTTGGAGATTTAGAGTCGTAGGTATTGAGGATGGATGGCACTTGTCACTGTAACAGCTGTGGCCATTTGGATGGCAGGAAGTCATTTTTTAAAGCACGAGTAGTTCTAACTTGGCAGATGAAGTCTCAATGACAGCAATGGTGCCTTGTACCATATTGAGACATTAACAATAATATCACTGCATATAATGCTTTACAGAAACTCCCCATTAAACACTCCAGGAATAAATATATGGATATCATTGTAGAATCTAAGAAATATAACTAATGTCAAATTTCATAGCCACAGCACTGGAAGTATGAATAGAGTTCTTGTAAATTAAATAATCTGATTAATTAAATGCAACTATCTTGTTGGGGAATTTTTTGTCCAACATAAACGTATTAGCTTAATATTCAGTGCTTCAATTTTCATGGAAGACCAAATGACTATATGAAAAGAGGAATGAGGAATTTTAAGTGTTTTAGAAGCTGAAATAGAAGTATCTAGTAGAAAACAACTCAGAAACATAAAGCTCTATTGCTGACAAGTTCAAGACAAGACATGAAAACCAATGTCTATAGTGATATATTTTTTTAGGGCAGGGGTAAATGATTCATTTACTTTGTTGTATGTCTGATGTAAAACTTCTCCAAAGATTACAGAAAAATATTAGTATATC
>PVJS01000041.1:183062-194534 GCA_004027185.1 Glis glis
GCCCCCGGTCCTATTTTTTATGCTTTATTTTGAAACCGGGTCTCACGAGGTTGCGGAGGGCCTCACTAAGGAGAGAGAGAGACACACACAGAGAGAGACAGAGACAGAGCGAGAGCTGAGGCTGGCCGCGAACCCGGATCCTCCGGTCTCAGCCTCCCAAAGTACTGGGATTACAAGCGTGCGCCACCACGCCCGGCTTAGTATATCTTTTTGAAAACATGTTTTCTTTGAAAATTAGAAGCTTTGAATATTGTGCCCAGTGGAGTACATTATAAGATGCAAAGGGCTGAGTATGATGTCGCATGCCTGTAATCTCAGATACTTGGAAACCTGGGGCAGGAGGATTGCAAATTTGAGGTCAGCCTAGGCAACCTAGCCAGACCCTATCTTGGAATAAAATAATATGGATGTCTGGGACATAGCTCTGTGGTAGGGTACTTGCCTAGCATATGGGAGGTCATGGGTATAATCCCCAGAACTAAAAAAGAAAAATCCAATGGATGAAGGAGATACATTGGAGGCATATTTTTATATTAGAAGGTTTCAAGAAATATAAAGGCAGTTTAATGGAGATACTTCTTACTATATTAATGTTATCACCAGTGAATTATGTTTTGATATAATTCCTATAGAACAATTACATTAGAAATATGAATTTTGCCATTAAATAATAATTGTAAAGAACCTAAAGTATATTTCCAAATTTCTACTTATCAATGAATATTCTTACAGGAGAGTTGAAAATATTCTAAGAAATGAAGTATTTTAATGTTTTTGTAAACATACTGGTGTCCAGTTTACTTATGGAGACTAAAAACAGTTTTACATGGTCAGGCTGAAGAGTTTTAACATTAAATGAGAACAATAGAAAATGAAATTTTTAGATATGTGTGTGTGGGGTGCTATGTATAAAATATATGTATGTAATTATTATATTTAGCTAAATTTGCTCTCACATTTTATGTTACTACATAATTATTTTAAAGGAACATTTGAATGCTACATATTGATATGGTTGGTGACTTAAAACTGAGATGGCTTGTTTTCAAGTATTCATTTCTTTAAAACAGTAGTTAGTGGTGACTATTAAGGTTAACTGCTGTATTATGAGTAAAAATATTGTAAATATTGTGTTTGTGTTTCTTGTATCTAGACAATTTTAGAGAAAGCAATTAATGGTGAAATATATGGCAGTGATGTATATCATCTCAATATTTTCTAAATCTAATGTTAATGAAAATGAGGCGCTGAAAAGAGTAAGGGTCCCACACAGTTAAGATTGGAAAACCAAACACTTTTGACAAGGGCACGTATTTCAAGGAGTACACATCTTATTCAAACTCTGTTGGTGGCTGCCAGGCAGCTGTGCTTTGTGTTCTCTTTATAGAATTAGATGAGATTCCCCAGCTGGCTAATAATTAGTTGGTAAGAGAGCATTTTTTCATCATTATATGGGGTATTGTCTATTTCCTACCTCTTAGCTTTCTTGTTACTGGATTTGTTTGCATACATGGAGTTGAGAAAGTGTTTTTAAAATTTGATCTCTAGAAATAAAAAAAAAAAACTAGTATCTTCAACTTAAGCTTAACAATAGAATGGCTATAATGAAATAAGTTAGTAAAAGTGTGAGCTATAAAGAGACGTATTCAATGGTCATATCTTAGCAAATAAAGTTCAAAGCTTTGTTGATATTAATGCCAGCCTTCCAAATTTGCAGGTAGAATACAATATTTGCTGTTAGAAGTAGGTAGGGCTCCAGACCTTTCTCCATACTTTAATCAAATATGCTCCACCTGGATAAGTTTTATAGAAAGCATTGTAGTAACCTATGAAGAAATATATAAACTTACCAGTACTAATCTCAATAACGTGTATGGGGAGAAGGAGGCAGCTGGGTGGGATCTGGAGGGAAACACATCAACTGCTGTGTCCATGTATATTTCTATCATTCTGAAACTCACTATGATATATAATTACAATGCACCCATAAAATGTGTTGGAAAATTAAAAGTAAGGCTGAAAAAGTACTGAGGGGAAGAGGCTAGTATATCCTACAGTATTTAAGGACCCAGGCTCAGAAAACAGACTGCTTGAGTTCAAACCTTGACTCAATTGCTGCATATATGTGTGTGTGTGTGTGTATATATGTATATAATTATAAATTGTAAATAAGTCCTTTAATGTCTTTGTGACTCCTTTATAGGTAAAGTGAGGTAATAATGATAGTATTTTCCTCATAGAATCTGATAATTAAGTGTATCAATGCAATGTAAGTCACTTAGAATGATGCCTGATAAAATTAATAATGCAATTTAGTTGTTTTAGTTTTTGTCATTACCATGATATTTTTATTAATATGCTTTCAGTCCCTTATCATACTTTTTACACTGACATTGGGGCTGGTGCCTAATTCCTCTTGTTACACTGTAGGTTGCATGAAGAGCTTCAGCAGTAATTAGGACTGCTCACACTATTCTGATTGTCCTGTCAGCTACCTGGTCGGGCTAAATGTTCCTGTTCTTATAGTTAGAAAGTGCCAGGTGACTGTCTTCTGTCAAAGGAATCTGAGTGAAAGTATGCATGTCACTTTGAAAACCTTGAACAACTAGTACACAATTTACTCTCCCTGTGCCTTGACAATGTGGAACAAATGTTAAAACAGTACTTTTGTCTGCCTCAATGGTTGTCATGAGAAGCAATATTGTCACTGCTCTGCATTCGGTCTATAGGAAAAGCAAGAACTAATTTTTGTTGTTTTTATTTGCTGAGAATCTGTATTTTTTTGTTTTAATAGCATAAATTCATCATTTCTGACATATATGGGAGCCAAATATCAATATTCCCTTACTTCCTTTCTCACCATTGAACAAAACAGTATCTTGTCAAATCAATGAAAGAAAATACCTTTACTGGAATAATTGTCATCTTTGTATAATCCATGAGAACATGTGAATTCCACAAACTGCTATCTTCAATCAAAGGATTATTTTCACCTTGTGCTTGACATTTCAATATCAGTTGACCATTGCCTAATCCTGCTTTTTTTTTTATTTCATCTCATCATGAATCTACTCCACAGAGCTACTTTCATGGGTAAGTTTATAGGGAATTGCAATGTATCACGATAACAGCACACTTTGACATTTATTTCCTTGGAAATGACAACGAAAGAGCAATTGTTTATTTGTTACACTGAAAAGTTTCTGTGCTTTCTTGATATTCTTAGTCACAGGAAGTTCAAAAATGTTCTTCTCACACAAAGGTATAACCTCACTTTTTAAGTACTGAATTAAAATTGCAGGGCTGGATAGATTCAATGGAACCGAGGCAGTGTAATTGAAAAGCTCTAGGAAAGAAGGACGAATTTGAGGACAGGGATTGAATTCCAGAACATTCATTGATGCAGCCTTCTGAAACCTTACCGATTTTTGTGCTGCTTACTATCTGCACACGAAGGAGACCATCAGATGCTACTTGCAAGAAAGTATGTTGAGTACAGCGTGGCAGCAGCAACAGAACACCTTTCGTGAAATAATAAAAAGAAAATTTTCTGAACATACTGTGAAGGACAGATGGTATATCTTCTGTGCTATCAGCTAACACTTTAATAGGTTTTTATGCTTAATTTCTCCCATAGATTGTGAATGCAATCTGAATACAAGCCTGAATCTTGGTCACTTTCAGTTCCTAATTTCATAGGACAACATCGAGCAATTCATAGAAACAGTAAAAGCTTAGTAAATAGACAAAATAATTTAATATTTAGAAATTGTACAAAGAAAGGCTAAAAGAAGCATATTGACTCCCTTAGTAATTTGGATAACAAAGTATTTTGTTTGGGATTTTATAAAAATATAATGAAGAGAAGTTAAGAAAGCAGATATCATATAAAAATGCAAACTATGGCAAGGTCCTTAACATATTTGATTTTAAAGATTTGGGGCTGTGTGTGTGTGTGTGTGTGTGTGTGTGTGTGTGTTACTGGGGATTGAGCCCAGGCGTGTTCTACCTATGAGTTAGATCCCCAGACTTATTTTTATTTTTTTTTTTTGAAACAGGGTCTAAATTGCTGAGGGCCTCACTAAGTTGCTGAGGCTGACCATGAACCTGTGATCCTTCTGTCTCAGCCTCCCAAGTACTGGGATTATAGTAATGCTCCACCAGGCTGGGCTTTGGGGCTATTTTTACAATAGACATATTTGTTTTCCCACTTCTTATCTCAATGAGCTTTTTTTTTTTTTCGGTACCGGGGATTGAACCCAGGGGCGTTCTACCCCCGCGCTACACCCCTGGCCCTATTTTTTATACTTTATTTTGAAACCGGGTCTCACGAAGTTGCAGAGGGACTCATCACTAGGTAGAGAGAGAGAGAGAGACAGGGAGAGAGAGACAGAGAGAGAGAGAGAGAGAGAGAGCTGAGGATGGCCGCGAACCCTGATCCTCTGGTCTCCGCCTCCCAAAGTACTGGGATTACAAGTGTGCGCCACAACACCCAGCCTCAATGAGCTTTTGATCACCCTTTGCTTGTTATGCTCATGAAAGAGATTATAGGAGATTTATGGCTATAGATAAGTGGGTTACTTCCCAAAACGTAAGTATAAAATGGGAATAACAAAAACAATCATTTAAAGACTCTGGAAATCAACCAAATTAAGAAAACAAAATGAGAACCATTTATCTTTGAAATATTTTTGAACTGTATGTAACAGCAATGGTAATATCGACATTTTGGCCAAAACTGGAGTCTCTCAACCATCTGCAACGAAGGTGATGTAGGAGTTTTCCCAGGGCAAGGTGACTGGACGGCCAGAGGCTTCATTGCCAGGAACAAAGAAGCTTTTTATTTTTTAAGAAAATCCTTTTTTGGAGGTAGCATGTGAGGTATAATCAATGGCTGGACTATATTAGTCTCAGGTTTTCTTTTGGTTTGTTTAGGCCTATTCTGACTGGCAATGGGTACAGGAACAGAAGAGGCCTACCTGGGGAGTAGACTGGAGGAGCCTCAGTTATTTATCTGCTCCTGGCCACCACTGATCTCTTTGAGGTCTCCATGGTTTTATCTTTTCCAGAATATCATATATTAGTGGCCTTTTCAAATTAGTTTATTTCTCTTAGTAATATGAATTTTAGTTTCTTCTATATCTTTTCATGACTTGATAAGTCATTTCTTATTGACACCAAATAATCATCTATTGTCTGGACGTACCACAGTTTATCCATTCACCTACTGAAGGATATCTTTAGTTGCTTCCAAGTTTGGAAAATATGAATGAAGCAACTATAAACCTCTGGATATAGGTTGTTGGGTATATATGCTTTTGTGAATTCCTTTGGACAAATAACAAGGAGTATAATTTCTGGATTTTATGCTAAGATTGTGTACAATTTATAAGCTTCCAGATGTTCTCCAAAGTTATGTACCATTTTATATTCTCACCAGCATTGCAGAATAATCTTAAAATTAAATTTTATGTATCAATATGAACTTATGATTTAGATTTTCTTTCTAAAAGGCATGTCCTAATTTTATTCATTAAAAAGAACAAGAATCAATGGCAATTCAGCAACAGCAATCATTTACTTGTGATCTTTAAATATCATTTACCAGTAAAGAAACCAGAGCTCCTTGAAGAAATGGCTAAGTGTAGGACATAGAATGAATATACTGGATGAGTTAGGAGATCTGTTCCCAGGAATCAAGGAATTTTTATAGACTAACATAATCACATGAAAAACAAACAACCAACTCAACTTGAAGGCCTCTAATCGGCATATAAGGAGCTAATTTGAGCATCACTTAAAAATTAGTATAATTGATTAATTGAAACAAAAAGTTTAAAGTTTATGTGTTCATAGTGATATTCAAGAGAAAATAAGTTCAATTGGTCAATATTGAAATTTGTTAAAAACACATTTATTTTCTCTGTGAATTAAAATAACTAGAAACAATATTTTTTAATGGAAAACAATGACAAGACAAATTTTAGTCATTCCAGAAGTTGGGTCACACATAGTTAAAAAGAGTTTAGAAAAATTAACGGTCATTAAACTTTCTTAAAGTCACCTAGTCAAGAATAAAGTGCAAATACGAGCTTTGAAAATATATTAAAATGTAGTCTACACATCAACAGAATTTACTAGTGAAAGAAACTGAGTGGGTAGTGTAGGCATTTGATAGAAAACAGATTTTAGTGTGTGTAGGACATTGATGTACATTATCTCATCACTGATATAGATGTTTCATCTTCCCCCTTTTTCTTATCATTCTTACCATGAACAGCCATTTTATTTACCTTTTCAAAAAAGTGAAAACCTTTTTTTTGTTTATCCTATTATGTTTGTTTTTATTTCTTTAACTGCGGTGTTTATCTTTATTAGCTATCCCTTCTGCTCTTATTTAATTGGATATTCCTTTTCCATTTTTTTGACATAAAAACTTAATTTATTTTTATCTCTTCAATATTTTTCCAATATACACTTTGAAATCCACAAATCTCTTTCTAAGCATAGTTGTGAGTTCCACAAATTTTGATATGCAGTCTTTCCATTACAATTTAACTCAAGATATTATCAAATATCAACTAATCTGTTATAAATTATTTGACTCATGAATTATTTTGAGGAATATTAATTTCAAATATTTGAAATCTTTTATCTTTTTAAACTTCTAGTTGAATTCTAGTAAAGTCCAATATCCTACTCTCCATAATCTCAAATTTTATGAATATTTACATTAAGGACCACATATGGTCTATTTTGGTAAGTGTTCCATGTGTACTGTAGTACTTGAAAAGAATAAATGTTTTTCAGTTTGTAGGTATATGCTTGATAAATATTAATTAGGTCAGTTTTTAAGCCTGTCTGTGTAGTTCTTTATACTTACTTATATTTTTTGTTGACCTGTTATTGCTATTCAATGAGGTACATAAAAATCAATTACTGTGTAATTGTAAAACTATTTTTTTATTTTAGGCAAATTTTTTATTATCTCCCTTGAGGGATTACTATTAACTACATCATATTAAAATTTTCATTTATTCCTGTTTGATCAAATTATTATTCTGAAATGCTTCTCTTAACCTTTAATAGTGTCCATGGACTTTATAGAGAGTTTTGTCTAATGTAGCACATTCCCAGCAGTTTTATTTTGGTAAGTGTTCATATGGTAAACCTTCTGCCATCTTTTTTATTTCATTGTCATTTTTTGTATCCTAATGTATAAGGTATGTCTATGAAAAATTCACATTTTGCTTATTTTCCTGTAGGCTAAAAATCTTTACCTATTATTGAAATATTCAGACCATTTACATTAATGCATTGCTATATATTTGGACTTAAATTTGCCATTTTATTATTTGCCTATTTGTCCTTCATGTTCTGTGTTAACTTTGCTCTGTTTACTATTTTTTACTTCATTTAATATATTTTTAATTATTCCCTTCCTCATCTTTTAGTTTATAAGTGGCATATCCTTTTATTATTTTAATAGTTATCCCAGAAAGCACATTATCTGTGATCTATCTTATAATTTACTCCACAAAATAGACATTAGAAAAAATTAATTCTGTGTATATATTGCATGTAATATCATTTACTTCTATCTTAATTTTTATGTCTTAAATTCACAACTTTTAATTATTGCTGGTTTGCAGTCTTTATGTTTATGTGCATGTTTACCTTGGATAGTTATTGTCTTTACATGTATACTTACATTTGGGGTAGTTTTTAGCTCTCTCTATGTATAGCTGTATTTTTAAGTGTGTGTATGTGTGTGTGTGTGTATGTGTTTGTGTGTGTGTGTGTGCGTGTGTGTTGTAAGTAGCAAATACCTGGTTGCTTTTTCCTTCATTTTGTCTCTGCCTTTATTAAGGGGAGTTGGACCATTTACCTTCCATGTTATTATTGATATGATTAGACTTAAGTCTATTATTTCTCTATTATTTTAATTTGTTTTATTTTTTCTCTTTTTCTACTTTTCCTGTTTACTTTTGAATTGATTATTTTCTAAAAATATACCCCCTTATTGTTTATAAGTTAAAATTTTATTTTGTTTTTTAGTGGTTGGTTTGGGATTTTTAATATACTCATGTAAATTATCAGTCAACTTTCAATTGATTTTATAACATTTCTTGTGTACAACAAGAACCCCCCCATCCTACATATGTCATTTCTGCATATTGTGAATTTAATATATAAACACCACACTACACTGATATTGTTTTTAAATAGACTTTTTCAGAGATTTATGTAATAAGAATAAATATTTGCATATATTTGCCTATGTATTTATAATTTCTAGTACCTTTTTTCTTTTGTGTATATCTATGACTATTTAGTACCACTTTTCTTCTGCCTAAAGGACTTCCCTTAATATTTGTCACGGTGTAGATCCACTACTGAAATTTTCATGTCCTCCCTTTTGTATTCATCTTACTAATCATGAATGCATATAGGCTTTTATTAACATCAGGCTAGATATCCAATGACTCTGTTTACATGTTTTCTTCCCATTTTGTTTTCCTTAGGTTGTCTATTTTTAAATGAATGGTGTACATTGTACATGAAGAATTGAAGATATAATTTATTTTTTATGTGTGGTTCAATGGATTGAATCCAGGGATGTTCTACCTCCGAGCTACACCCCCAGCCCTATTTTATATATTTTTTTTTTGAGTGACATAAACAACAGACATTTATTTCTTCAAAGTTCCAAGATCAAGCTGTGGGCAAAATTGGTTTCTTCTGAGGCCTCCCTCCTTGGTTCTTTGTGGCCTCAGGTAGTTACCCCTTGGTCTACATGTTGTCTATGTTCTAATCGCTTTTACAAAGTATAACAGGATATTAGGTAGGGCTTACCCATATGACCTTATTTTACCTAACAAACTCTATAAAGGCTCTGTCTTCAAATATGGTCACATTCTGAAGGAGATAGAACTTCATATGGATTTTTAATAACTTCTTTCAATAACTGAAATGTTTCTGAGATTCATCTATTTTTATGTGCTTTTATTGGTATATTGTAGTCTCACATCACAATGAAAATCAAGTTGACAGTAACATACATGCACACAGCACTTGGTGCACCCCCCCACCGCTTCCCCGCTCCTCCAATACAGAGTACTGAGATTGACTTTGATATATTCTCATATGTACACATGGTCGATGGTAGTAATTCCATTAATGAACTTCATTCTTCCCCTTCCCCTTCCCTTAGACCACTTCCCTGACTCCACTGAGGCTTCTCTACTATTGTCTGGAGTCCCTTTTGTATCCCCACTACTCCCTAGTTTGCGAATATTAGAGAAAACATATGGCCCTTCTCTTTCTGTGATTGGCTGATCTCACTTAACATAATGTTCTCCAGGTCCTTCCATTTTCTTGTAAATGATATTAATTGAATGCATGTATTTTTTATACTTTTATTGGTGCATTATCATCTCTGATCATAATGCAGTTCATAGTGATAGTAACATACATGCACACAGCACTTGGTGGGCTTTCCCCTGGCTCCCTCCCCACTGCCCCCTTCCCCATATTGAGACTGACATTAATATTCTCACATATGTACATAATGTCAATGGAAGTGATTCCTTCGTTGATTCTCCCTCCCCACCTCCCACCCCTGGACCACCTTTCTGGCTCCACTGCAATTTCTCCTCCATTATCTGAAGTCTTTCTGCTATTCCGATTAATTCTCTAGTTTGCACGTATGACCCTTCACTTTCTGTGACTGGCTAATCTCACTTAATACAATATTTTTATTTTGAAACAAGGTCTCAAGTTGCTGAGGGCTTCCCTAAATTGCTGAAGCTGGCCTTGAACCTGCAATCCTTCTGTCTCGGTCTCCTGAATACTGGGATTATAGGTGTGCACCACCACACCAGGCTGAAGATATAATCTTAATGATGTTATTTTCTTGCATAATGGATTTACTTTTGCTTCTAACAGTCCATAGACAAGTGGCAGGGTTTTAAAATCAAATCAGAAGCTGAACGAATATTAAGATGGGTCTCTTTGAGACCTGTATTAAAAATTTGGCTTTTTTTTAAACCAGGGTATTTCTCTAAGACATATGCTAAAATGCATTTTTTAGCATCTAGATAACTTCATAAACTTTGCACAACTTTTCAGCTGTGTTTAAGTCAGTAAATGCTTTAAAGCAAAAAGCAGCACCAAATATCCAGCTCTTTTCTTTGAGTTTCTTGATTCTCTGGGATTATGTTCTCACTGCCTTGGTAGCTTTCAGATGACTTCAAATAGATTTTTTTTTTCTGTCAAGTTTTCTAGTTGCTTTTAGCATGAAGGTTGTTCTGAAAGAAACTAGTCCACAATTGCTGTAAACAGAAATTTCCAATGATATATTTTTAAATAACTGGAAAAAGTGGAAAATGGGGATACTGAATTAATGCCTTCTTGGTAAAGATATTTCAGAATTAAATAGATATCTGTCAGCAAGAAGTTAAAAATATGGAAAAATCATAAATGATTGATCTCTATTAATTTATTAAAATATTCATTGAGTACTACTTGCCAGAATAATTATATTCCATTAAACATTTTAAGCTTATCAAGGCAAGTTCGTACATTCACGAAATCTCTTTTTATCTACAAAAGGGAGTTTGAAATAGGTAAGGCAAGAATTTTATAGATTTGAAATTAAGGACACTGGATTATTCTGCAGAGTTACTGAATTTGTAGTTATAAATAGAAGCAAAAACAAAAATGTTCCAACTAGAACAAAGGACTAAACAAATCACAAATGATTTATTTAATAAAATAAAATGTGATTAAATTCAAGAAACATGTATAGAATGGTACTTTTGCATGCTACTCTGCTAAGCACTAGTGAGAAATAGCATAAATTAACTCAGTTTCCAGCAATATTTATTATTAATCTGAAAAATTTTCTTCACCATTATATTTCAAAAGAATATATTTTACCTTTATTACTGAGAAACTCAATTATAGAAGGAGAGTTCTGATATAGCATTTTCATGATATGAGGATTTAAAACAACAGATGATATAAGGGTTTATGTTAAGAAGTAGTGGCAGTGGGCTCAGTGACACAGGCCTGTAATCCCAGTACTTGATATACTGAGATAGGAGGATCACAGGTTCGAAGCCAGCCTCAGCAAATAAGGAGGCTCTCAGCAACTTACTGTTTTCAAATAAAAATAAAATATAATAGAGCTAAGGGTATAGTAGAAGGTAGAATGCCCCTGAGTTTAATCCCCAGCACCACTGGGAAAAATAAAGTAGTGGCACAAGTGTAATCTCTCAATGACTCATCATCACCAATATCTTATACCCAAACTATTCTCTGTGTGTCTTTTGCTTGTGTGGCAAACACTGTTTTCATTTGTGAATAGTAGTTATCTGGGATATGTATCCTTCAACAGGCTGTGTTTGAATATGTTTGTCAGCATGGTAAGGTTTTTTTCACACCTCATTAACAGGAAAACTGCACAAA
>PVJS01000041.1:194634-216211 GCA_004027185.1 Glis glis
GAGGGCCTCACTAAGTAGAGAGAGAGAGAGAGAGAGAGAGAGAGAGAGAGAGAGACTGGCAGAGAGAGAGAGAGAGAGAGAGAGAGAGAGAGAGCTTAGGCTGGCCACAAACCCAGATCCTCCGGTCTCCGCCTCCCAAAGTACTGGGATTACAAGCGTGCGCCACCACGCCCGGCTATCTCAAAAGTTTATTTGAATTATCATAGCATCCTTAAAGCATTCTGCAGCAACCTCACATAGAATTAGATGTTTACTTCAACAATACTTTTTATATATAGCCTGATTCTGTTGCTTTGTTTTGAGAGAGATATTGAAGAGTTTCATTGAAAAAAATTTCAAATAAATAAACCTACTTCTGCAAATATGTTGGGTAATTATTTAATAATTAAATTGATACAAACAGAAGTCAATAGATTAACAGTCAACAGATTGCATAAGTGAGATCACTTACACACCATATATATGGAAAATCAGTGAATGGTGTATCTTATTTTTGTCACTTATTGAGATCAAATACCTTTTTAACTTACTGTACACACTCAAAACATGTTTGTACCTTTTTATTTCTATAGACATTTATTTCATGAAACTGACTTATATACACTTATTGAATAAATCTAAATATCTCTCTTTATAAGAATTACTTTTTAAATATTTCAGTTGATAGATTCATAAAACTTACGGGCAACATACTTATCCCTTCCTTTTGTGACAGATGCCAGACCTATATACTAATAATAGCATTAATATTTTCTTGGAAAATCTGTGAACCTGAGGGTGATAATAAATCTCCCCATATGTGACTCTCTTTGCCATAAAATAGTATAAACTTGAGGATATTTTTCCCCTCGTGTGAAAATTTAAGTGCAATTTAAGATAGAAAGAAAGACCTTTCCAATAGACATTTTTTTCTTTTAAAGGCAGAATATGAATCTTCAAACTAAAAACAAATTGTATATCTTGATATTAAAAAGCTTTGTAATTAACCTTATGCTATAAGGAGAAATTTATTTATGTAAAGGTCCATTAAAGCTTACAGAAGTATAAATTGTCTTGTTTCAAAGTTGCTGAAAAGAAGTTTGGCAGGAGAATTTTGCCCAGAATTTTGTTATAGTATTTTCAGTTAGTAAAAAAGAAAAGGAACTTGATATTGGGACATTTAAAATTCAAGCATTTATAAACTTCTCTCCTTTCTCCTTTCCATGTGCTCTTACCATGGACAAATGCCATATGCCATTAAGAAAATTGGCTGTTTAAACTGGACACTCTCCAAAGCCCCAGTGTGTGAAGATGGAAAATAAATAAATATTAGCGCCAGGATGTTACATATCTTATCTTCTGAGAGTTATTAACTCAGAGGTACCATATGTGATGGCTGTCTATGGTTAGTATGGTCAAGATCATTATGAGGTACATTGAACCTCCAACGCTAATTCTAATATCATGAATTCAGTTTAAAAGCAACTCTTCTGCAGTCAGGTTCTGGCAGAACTTCAAAGTCAACAGTCAAAGTTAGAAAGCTTAAAACCGTGCAAGCTTATTTAGATTCTTTAAATGGTCTGGTTTAGGAGATTTCTGGGCACTTGAAGTTTGTAAGCCATTGTAGAGTGAAAAAAATTAATCTGTGTGGCTATGTTTTCAATAATGTGACATTAGATTCATTTCAAAGGCTTTTCTTCTTGGGTATCAAACTAGTCAGGATTTCTCAGGGTATAGAATACAGGACATTCTTTACTTATGTTTGTTTGTTTGTTTATTTGTATTTTTAATGAAATTGCTTCTCATGTTGAGGATTATATAGTCAGAAGATGAAGATATCTATGCTTCTTTTTATATCAAAAGAGCAAAAGTGGGCTATTAACAATAACAACAAAGACTGAAGCAGTAGGAGGGAAACTGCTTTTATAAGGCACAAAACTCCTGAAACTACATGTGAACTTTGGCATTAAACCAACTTTTATGAATGTAAGGGCTACATCAATAAGACATTTGAAATTGCAAACATAAATACATATTCTTTCTCTTGTTTAAGAATCTTTTTTTTTTTTTTTTGCAGTACCGGGGATTGAACCCAGGGGCGTTCTACCTCCGAGCTACACCCCCGGCCCTATTTTTATACTTTATTTTGAAACCGGGTCTCATGAAGTTGCGGAGGCCTCACTAAGTAGCTGAGGCTGGCCATGAACCCGGATCCTCCCGTCTCAGCCTCCCAAGTATTAGGATTACAAGCATGCGCCACCACGCCCGGCTTGTTTAAGAATCTTTAGGAAGCATCTAGCTCCATGTGTCAATAGGATATATAAGGCAAATATTTTTTAATCATTGACTAAGCTTCTTTCTATGAAAATCTTTTAATACATGTTTTTAAATGTTAAGTAATTTAAAATACTAAGCAATGAATAAAATAGGGTTCCAAGTAGCCAAGAAATTGTTAAATAAATGTTCTAGAAGAAAAAAATATTTCTATTTTGTTTTCTTCATAAGAGAAGAAAGGTTTTCCTTTGACATAATTGATAACATTTTTATCTTTATGTATTTTTCTCCATAAGATTAGGAGAATTTCCCATCAAAATGTATAATTAGTACTTAATCAAATCTTAATAGTGGCCTAATATTGTACTTAGTTTTGGTTTCGACATTTAAGCATATTTGTGTATTGAACATATCAATATTGGCAATTCTAACAATTGATATGTTTAGCCCATGTGGTCTGCTTTGAATTTTTTTTCTTTTTTAATAATAAGCTATGTCATCTCTCACCAAAATCAACAATATTATAAATGCCTGGATAGCAATAACTTTATCTTAAAACATACTTCTATCTCTTTGGGTAACTTTTACAATATTCGCCACAAAACAGATAAACTTTAACCCAATATTGAATTAATGGATTTTATAAAATAATGAATAAATAATTGATTTTGACAATTATTTGGATGTTCACGTTCTTGACCGCAAACCCCAACTGAAAATTATATTTGTCATGTTTTCTTTTTAAAAATATCAGATTTTTATTTCCTCAAGTAAAATATTTTATGTATATACTTTTCAAAATTTTATGTCATATCCTTAGCTGGCTTATATGGATACATGTCAAAGTATTTACTTCAATACTTTAAAAAAGCAAGAACTAGAAATAGTATATCCAAAAATTACATTAACTAAGAAAATCATATAAATCCATAATGATAAGTGTCCCATGTGTATGCATGTGTTTTTAGGTGATGATCAATCAAATGAGGTCACAGAAGGAGACATAGGAGAAGTTCTGGAAACCAAAGCTTATGACAGTTACTGGTTTGAGAGAGAAAGAATCACTGCATGGCAAGACTGGGTCACACAGGAGAAGCGCCAAAGGACTATGCTCATCCAAGCAGGTGCACAGCCAAAAGGAATCTAGTACCTTAGCACCACAAAGAAAAGACTGCCAGGGATTTCACTGGTGCCTTCAAATGTCCCTAGGTCATTATCAGGGAAAGATAAAAAAGGGAACTTTTGACAGAGGTCAACCTTATATCACACAGTGCATCTGGTTACCTGGGCAAATTGCTCATAGCTTGTTTCTGGGGATGTTGAGACAGCAGGCAATAAAGAAAGAAAATATGAAGTTTAAAAAACTTACTGCATGACATGGTATGAAGTCATTGGAGTGGTGATGATTATTTTTAACATCCTTTGTAAACTCAACTTCTCATTGAAGTTCCTACCCTGTCAGGGGAGAAGCCACAAGCTCATGTCCCTTAATTTCTTTCTGGTTTTATTCCAGGTTAGTCTGAAGGCAAGAGGGAGAGCCCTCGTTCTAGAAGCAGCTGTATACAAGCATCCTCTAGCTTTTGTGGCACCACCTGAGGATCACGTACTTTCGTGCTAAGGCCACAAGCATCTTTGGCAGCACTCAGGTGGCTCTAGACAGCTCTTGCAGAATTTCAATCTTTGATGCTGCAATATGTCTTCAAGCATGGGTGGAGCCTTCCTTGACATCACTGCTCTTCCAAATGGGTTGAAAGAGGCCTTCCTAGTCTTCACTCTCCCAGTGCCTTGAGTAGCCTTTAAGCCAGTAATTCCCTGAGTCATCCCCTTCTACTCCAATCTCCTAGAGTGATTTCTGCTTGAACTGCATCCTGGATTTTTCATAAATAATCCTGCAGCACTTAACAACATAACATAGAGAGATGTGCTGATATGCAAGTTTGTCATTTTGCAAACATCATGAAGTCTACTTAAACCTAGATGGCATAGGTCAATCACTCCACTTGTCCTGTGATGTGATCAAAAAATGCATCTTTGAGGGTGATGTGAGGATGAGATGCATGAAGTTGCTATAACGTGACATACTGTTTTACAGTAAAATTTTAGGAATATATTCTAAAATAATGATTAAAATTTTGGTAACATAAATTCATGAAGCAATAATGATCATTTATTATCAATATTAAGTATGTATGTGCCTAATTCATGTGCTATACTTTCTTACAACTTGGCAGGACGATTTGTTTATATGAGCATCACTATAAAAACCATGAGTAATGTGTCGTGCTATGACTTTACAACAGCTATAAAGACATTACACAATAAGAATTTTTCAACTCCATTATAATAGGAACTGATATTGTATATGCCATTCTTACATGGCATGAAATATATGTCCAATAAATATGAAAGAAGCAAATATATTAAAAGGTACCAAGACAATTATATACAATTAGTATATATACATTAGTATACACACACACACACACACACACACACACACACACACACACACATATGATTATTTTAACTTAGAGAAGCAAATGGGGGAAAAGTAGAATATTCAGCTGAACTAGTCAGTCTCATGTTAATAAATGTTCCTTGACTCAAATCTTTGCAGTACTGTCAAATTATTTTGTGATTTCTAGACATAAATATAGCCAAGTGAATGATAGAAGTAGATGATAAACACGATTGAAAAAAAAATACAAGTGGCTGGGAGTGGTCCTGCATGCCTGTAATCCCAGGCTGAGACAGGAGATTAAGGAGGACCATTGCAGGTTCAAGGCCAATGTCAGCAACTCAGTGAGGCCATCAGCAACTTAGTGAGACCCTGTTTCAAAATAAAATAGGGTTCAGCTGTAGCTCAGAGGCAGAATGCCCCTGGGTTTACAATCCCCAGTACCACAAAATAATAAATAAATAAATAAATAAAGCAAGTGCAAAATGAATGTTATTGATCAATAATTGTCTAAATAGCTAACTTTCTTAGAAATTCTGAAAAATAGCCGGGCGTGGTGGCGCATGCTGTTAATCCCAGTACTTTGGGAGGCAGGGACCGGAGGATCCGGTTTGCGGCCAGCCTCAGCTCTCTCTCTGTCTCTCTCTCTCTCTCACTCTCTCTCTCTCTCTTTCTCCCCTTAGTGAGGCCCTCCGCAACTTCGTGAGACCCATTTTCAAAATAGAGTATAAAAAATAGGGCTGGGGGTGTAGCGCGGAGGTAGAACACCCCTGGGTTCAATCCCCGGTACCGCAAAAAAAAAAAAAAAAAGAAATTCTGAAAAATAATTTGAATGTTCTTTGATTGTTATTTTAGTTCACAAAGTTATAAAAGTATCTTACTATTAATTTGTGTTACAATATAACCAAGAGCATAAAGTCTTTTTAGTTTCTTGACTTCTTTATACTAGCTTATAAATTGTTGGCAGTCAATTTTGTATTTATCCATTAATTTTCTTTGTAAATTAAATAATAATCTCATATTCTAAGTCATTTTTAATAAACCAGATGAAAGTCAAAAATATCTTAGCACCATAAGATTGAGACTAGTGTCAAATTAAAACAAAATAATCTCTCTCAGAACATAGTTAAAATTTAAGTTAAATTTTAGTTTGATTAAAATCTAATATGATGGTCCAATATCAGAAAATACTTCTGAAAGCAAATTTCTTACAGAATCAAATTGAACAAGAGCATAATTATAGCATATAACATTTTGTGTAAATCATCAATAAAAACTTTTGACTGAATCATTTGAAATGAAAACAGACGTTTTGCATATAATACTTACAATATTATTTCCTATTTTTCCTTTTCTGGGAGATTTTCCATATATCTTATTTTATACCCACTTTGCAGATTTTTTTTCACAAATATTTATCTCAAAATGCTAAAAAACCTTAATAGAACGCAATGAACACTTCTGCACCACAACAAAGCAGGTTCACAATATTCTGGAAGATGAAAGGGGGCTATTGTAAGTGATGAGCTATTGCAAAACCTAGAAGATAAGGCAGAAAGGCGAAGCTCTTTGTTGTGGCAGGAGAGGCCTGACATTTAAGCAAGAAAGTACTTTAAATATCAAAGGTGTGTGTAGGAGTTTGCTTAAAAGCAACATAAATGCTTTTAATGCCAAAAACATAGTTGAAATACTTGCATATTTCTTCCTGTTTAGGAGGAAGAGAACCCTAGTAGAAACCTGAAGTGGTCCATTAATGAAAAAGGACCTGAGCTAACTTAATCCTATATATGTGTGTGCTCCTGTGTGTGTGTGTGTGTGTGTGTGTGTGTGTGTGTGTGTGTGTGCGTGTGAAGGATTTCAAGTTTTATTCATAAAGCTGTATAAATGCTTAGACAAAAATTAACATAGAATTAAAATATAAGAAGAATTAACCCTAGTACAGGCAGTAAAGTAAATGTTATATATAGCCTCAAGTAGTATATATGGCTTGCTCGAAGAAAATAAAAATAATTGTTAGATGTCAACGACCTGCATTTTAACCAACTTTATCCTAATAGCACTAACGATGTACTTAAAATATGAATATTAAAGAACGAACATATTTTAAGAAAGCTGCTTTCATTGGTTATAATGAAATGACATGTAGGCGTAAGAAATATTGTTATTGAAACTGCCTGCTAATGATTCAGCACAATGCTCAGACACTCCACAGAATTCATGTGGGAATTCTCATCCTGCCTTTAGCACGCATCAGTGAATTCATAGGTGTAGGCAGATTCAAATGAATGCTCTCACCACCAGGTTAACATCACCAAAGCTAAGTGGTTTTATTTTACGTTGCAAAAACTAGAACACAGCTCACCCAACTGCTGACATGCAAACAGTTTACATAAGTTACTAACTCAAAATGTCTGTTCAGATAGCAAGGGCAGTATCTCCATGTTTCAACTGTTTGACACAATGATGGATTATTTATTTACTGAACAGCACTGGTGGCCAGAAAATCTGATTTCCATGCATGAAATCCATGAAACCTCAGCCACTGAACAGTTTCTTTTACATGTGGCAAAGGTCATCTATCAAGGGATTTTCTCACGTTTTGTGTGATTGGTCATGCCTCATTTCCTTCAAGAAAATATGATTTCCCTAAAGTCTGTGCATTTTAAAAGACTCACAAAAGACCCAGAAAGTTATTTCCTCTCTGTTTGTGATAAGCACAGAATATAGAGGCTAACCTACAGGGAACGACAAGCAACTGTTTGTAGCTAGAGACCATATTTAATCCTATCATTAGGAAAGCCTTAACACTCACCAGGTAAAAAAGGGCTGCAAAATTAGACACTTAACCTTGTCATTTAACCTTGCAGAGTTTAATCTGCATTAAAACCTTAAAAAATATATCCCATAGACCTACCTTTATGTAGTAGAATGCATTTGTTTCAAGAATGTATTTCAAACTTGTAATCATTTGGTGAATGACTGTGCTAAGATTTGACTGGCTTAAAAATACTGAAAATGACAATTTCCATTTTTTACCTGAAAAAATTAATAAAAAGGAATTATAAATGGTTACTTTTTATGTAAAATTTCTGAGGACAATAAATATGAAACATGGTATAAACAAGTTCAATCTAAAGAGCACAGTTTGAGAAGGGAATTTGACATATAGTTCTTAGAGATTAAAAAGAAAAAACCTACTATTTTGATTAAATAATGTTTGCAAAATATTCTTTGGGTCACAGTTCAGAAGTATCTTAGAGCAGTCCAGAATCTCTCCATGCGAGCGATTTCTGTTTAAAAATGTCCAAATATATGAAAGCTAATCCACATCACCATAGCACATCCATTTTCTATGTAGCAGGCATGGGAGCATGTGATCAGTTCAGGCAGGTGATACAGAAAAGTCAGGGATAATCACTGATTATTATTGCTATTGTGATACCTTATAATGACAATAGCTATAGAAAATCAACAAAACAATATGAAAAATGATAATACTTTGTCAGTTACTGAGTAGAATGCAAGATACTGTCTATCAAAGGCAGATTGGTTATGAATCGACTAAAGATTTAGCTTTAGACCACTTTATTATATGGGCTTTCCCAAGGCCTGTACTTAATTTTGAATTATATTTTTTAAAGGAGGTATCTCCTGATTGTATAAATTTTAGGCCATTAAATCTCAATCAACTATTTCTCACCATACATAGATACAACATATTCTTTTCTATTTTAAATCCCCTATGTAGTAAAACATCCATTTGTCTTCCCAGGACTATTCAAAGTTAGATTTTGAGGACATGGAATAGGAGATTGGGAAAAACATACAATACTTAGCATGCTTCAGGTGTCTCAGGACAATTGTGTGTGTGTGTGTGTGTGTATGTGTGTGTGTGTGTGTGTGTGTGTGTGTGTGTGCGTGTCTGTGCACACGCACAAAGTTGACATTAGACACATATATCCTTAGTCATAATATAAAATTAATGATAGAAGTGCTAAGAGTTATCGTTTCTGTTAGTAATTTTGGAATAACTATTGTGGACAGTATTTTTAAAATATTTCTTTAATCATAAGGGTCATTTCTATGTCTTTTTTAAAACAGTACCTTTAGTTTTAATGTCAAATTTCTGTCCCATGAATTAGAATCAGAATGAAAAGAATAGTGGAGAATTTGGTACAAGTAATTATAGTACTTTTGAAACTATTTTAACTTACAGATATTTCTACCATAGATTCTCAATATTTTTTAACTAGATTTGTTTTGATGTCAACTTATTTTTCTATTAAATTATTTAATGTTTGTTGCAATGAATACCTTTAATAATAAACAAGTTTTTTACATTGCCAATGTAAATATAAAATGAAGTTTCTGTAATTATGGATAATACAGTTCAACTATAAAAGTTTATCTTTCTCTTGATATGATAGTATATGAATTTATGGATTTCAACTTCATAATTGTGTGGTATGATTTCAATATTTTTCATAATTGTGTGGTATGATTTCAATATTTTTCTCATAATAAATCAATCCAAAGTTTAATTCATACATGTTCATAAATAGGTCATTTTACAATTAAATGATGTGCATTTTTAAAATGTGCTTGAAACTTCAAGTTATGAAAATGGACACTCAAGCTGGGTGTGGTGACAAAGTTCTATAATCCCCATACTTGGGGAGCTGAGACAGGAGGATCGCAGGTTCAAAGCCAGCCTCAGCAACTTAGCGAGGCCCTCAGCAATTTAGTGAGACCCTGCTCCCAAATAAAAAATAAAATAGGGCTGGGGGTATAGCAAGGAGGTAGAATGCCCCTGGATTCAATCGCCAGCACCACAGAAAACAAACAGAAAATGGACATCCAAAGAACTAGTTTTATACTAATTTTCTAATAAAATTCTTACTAAAAGTACATTGAAAATATTTCTGGTGCTTTGTTTACTTCAGTTACATTATGAAAAAAATGAATATTTCCTGTGAAACCAGTGTTTTATGTGAAGTTTGGAAATAACAACTAATCATTGCTTGCTATGAAGTTTTGACAGTGTGTTTATTTAAAAAATCAATTGCAGTAAAACTAATACCCTGTCGCTGTTGAAAACAAACTTGTTTAACTGCTATTCACTACGAGAGAATTTCCATTACGTGAAATAGTTTGACTGCACTTAATATATTTTATTGATTTCTTGATTTTTTATTGTGTAATCTCTATAGTCAAAGCATGTGAAATAAAATGCAATTTCTTATGGTAAAGAAATGTCAGTCCCTGGACTTGACAATTAATTTTATCTGAATGAGAACAGCTTAGAAATTTGCTGAGTATTTGAAACCACTAGTCATTTCCCCCATTATTATTTATAAATATCAAAAAGGCCACAGCTGGGGCTGCTCACTTAGAAAGACCTGCGAGTGTATCTAAAAGCGCCTACGGCTTCTGGTGCTTCATGCTCCATATTCTGTGAATGCCCAGGGTGATGGCGAGTCACTAGATTACAGAGAAACTAAACTCCAAGAGTACATTTGTTACTTTGATGTTACAAACTTCAAATGAGAATGCAATGAAAAAGTAGGCCGATGCACTTCCTAGGACAAAATATGGAAATGAAGAAATAAGGATCCTCATCTTCCCTGGTATTCAGAAATTTTCCTCTGATGCAAATGAAAAGTCCGGTTCACAAGAGAATACTGGAATTCAATTTTCATAATAATTTCTGCCTTATTGAAAAAATGCAAAGGTCCCTTGATAAAAGGAATGCAAAAGTTTCTATCAAGTAAATGTGAAATATGCTAATGCGGTGATTGGAAAGTCAAGTGCATATGAAGGCAGACACAGGAGATTGCTGTGGCTTCTAATGTTACAGTTTGTGACAAAGATCAGAATTATTTGACACAGTAATCAGTTACCCTTTTGCTTCAAGTTCAACAAAACCCAACACTCACCCCCACATCCGTTTCTTTGTTTTCCTCATCTCTGGATGGAGAGTATTTTCTACACATAGGAATTCAGTGTCATTTAGAACACCCTTTGGTTAAACTACATGTTTTAATTTTAGATTTGTTCATCTTTCCTTAATTTGCGATCATATGGCAGTTCTTCTTAATTATGTTTATATTTGTTTGTTCATGAAAATAATAAATTCAGATTGGGGGTTTGTGTCTATTAAAAAGTCACTATTCAAAGACACAGTTGTAAGTCCATTTCTACTAGATTACCAGACTTTTCTGTGTTAACATGAATTAATGTAATGCCCATATATTTTAAGCATGATGAATTCTACAGGATATAATGATTAGTACTTAAAATAATTGAAATAATTTTATATCAGAATTATTCAAATAGGGCATTAAATGCTAGAAACATTTAAAATTATTACATAAATGAAAAAGACAAAATTGATTTTTTCAAAGAGGATTGGATAATAATTACATGCCTCTTAATTTGGGGGACAAATTGTAGGTGAATATGGATGAATAAAATCACTGCTTATTTGAAAATATAGAGGACATCTGGCATTTAAAACTTGGAATCTTAAATATGTTCCTACACTAAGCAATAATTCTGGCTGCATGAGTTTCTATTTTAAAGAGCAAAAAGAAACATGAGGCTGCATTCTAAGAACTGGGAATAAACTCAATGAAAATATTGCCAAATTTCAAGAATCCAAAAGATGGTCACACTACCCTAGCCCCTGGCATACCATAAAGTCCTGGAGGATGACAAGTTAGTCACTAACTTAAATCCCTCAGAACTCCAAACATTCTCATAAACTCAAGATTAACTTTTCTGGCTTTAGTAAATACTCAACCACTAATCCACCTTTCCCTACTCATTTCATCCTAATAGATTTCACTTCACTCCAACCAGGTCAAGACTATTATTTTCTCTCCCAAGAAATGCCTTTGACATTGCTCTTCTTTTAAAATATATACAGTGTTTTAAAGTTTCTTCCAATCCTGATTTCTTCCATTCTGTAGAGGTAAGCTCTAAAAGAGATCAGAATAGGTGAGCGTTTTAGGTGCTTCTTATTATGGAACCCCCAGGCTGCAAACGGGACTAGGAAGCAGGGCGCCTTGGCACACATCCATAATCCCAGTATTGGGAGGCTGAGACAGGAGGATTTCAGATTCAGGGCCAGCCTCAGTAACTTAGCAAGACACCTAGCAACTTAGCGAGACCCTGCTGAAAAAGAAAATTTAAAAAAAATGGCTGGGGTTGTAGCTTGGAGGCAGAATGCCTCTGGGTTCAATTTCTAATACCAAATAAATAAATAAATAAATAAATAAATATTGGAACTAGTAAATTGTTAATAAATGTTCAGCTGATAACAATAATGAAAACTTTTAAAAATAACAAGAGTTATAATGATGCTTTGACAATAATTATGATACTTGGACATAATGATGCTTTGACAATATTGTATAATAATTTAATGAACATATAATTTACCAGATATTCCACAAATGGTATCTCATTTTTTCTTTACTCTGTGAGGTAGAAAATGCTATTTCCATTTCACATGTGAAACTAAGTCCTAAGATTAGTTTGACCAAAATGCTCAAACATATCATTCACATGGTCACCCACATCCCTGCCTCCATTAGGTATTTGAGTAGAAATCTAGTGGTGATGTTCTACATATTTCTATTGTCACCTCATGCCATGGATTATCAGTGCTTTCATTATTCCTGAAAATGGAGGAATCAGTGCTTTAAATCTAGTTAGATTAAAGCACCAATTCCAGAAAACCAAGAATAAAAGTTCTCTTCCTCAAGAATCACTCTTGGCACCAAATCCATATTAGTCAGGATTTTTTTTAATAAAAAAAGGAAGACCACAAGATTTCTCTCTCTCTTTCTCTCTCTCTCTCTCTCTCTCTCTCTCTCTCTCTCTCTGTCTCTCTCATCCAAATTCTGCAGAGTAGACTAGCGGAAGAAGTAACGCCAGAGAAAGCAATGTTTCAGCTCCACTTCCATGGCAGTCTGGAGATATAGTTCCCTCTTCCTCTGGGGCCCCTTTCTTTTATCTCTAAGACCTTCAACTTATTAGACAAGACCCATCACATTAAACAGTGTAATCTTCTTTATTCAAAGTTTAGTGATCTAAACAGTAATACATCTACAAGATACCCTCATGGAAACATCTAGACTTATATTTCACCAAATTTCTGAGACCTGTGGTCTGGCCAAACTTACACATAAAACTAACCATCATCAACAACATAAAACTAACCATACACTGAATAGCTGCACTTTTTTTATTTTTCTCACCTGCTGGCCTTCCCGCAAAGCTCAGCTGTTATGGATATCCAGAGACACATGTTAGAGTTAATGGATTCCTGTGGCATTGGAAATGTTCTTGGATAAAATTTATAAAGACCCAGGTGAGTCTGAGATTGCAAGGTATTGTCCATAATACCTGCAAGCAGTACCTGGTGGCAAGTAGATATTTCTTCCACAGTTCCAATCCATATGTTTAGCTCCATAACTTCATTACCTATAATTATAATAGGCTAAAAATCATCTCAGGCATACATACTCTGAATATCTGCACTTTTTAAAAATTTTTCTCACCTGCTGGCCTTCTAGCATTTTCTTTGTTAGTTAATGGCACCAATGTTCACCAAACTGTGCAGCCTGTAACAGCTGGAGTCATTGCCCAATTCTACTTGTTCCTTTGTGCCTGTGTGTTGTCTTCACTTTGCCATCAACATGCATCCTAAGCCTGGACAACTTCCCCATTTCGATGCTGCCATCTTACTCAAAGTCACTGTAAATCTTGCTGAATATGCCACAATAGGGTGCAGAATGAGCATTTAAAACTATAAATCAGGTCATGCCATTTTTATGCTCAAAAGTTGCTGGTGTCTTTACATCACAATCATAACAAAACCCAAACTCTGTATGTGTTCTCTGTCTTCCCTGATCCTTTAATCCCCTCTCCTAACTGTTCCCATTTCTTCACTGTTGTGTTTGAATCATAATTCATTCCAATATCTGCTCACAGCTCATCTTCTCAGCAAACCTTCCCAAATTCTTCTCTAAACTTGCCCACCTTTTTGTTGATTCCTAACATCACACTCTGTGCCTCACCCTATTAGATTTCATACACTTATCAATATCTAAACCTGATATTGTGTTATGCATTTATTTATCATTTTTCTTCTGACATTAAAACATAAGCTTCATAAGGGCATATTTGTGCCTTATTTCTATGTTTTTCTTTATTCCTAAAGATGAGAGTGGTATGTAATAAATAAATGAGATTTGCACTAAATATTACTGAGTGGAATAATTACTATTCAACTTTTTGTATGTTAAATAATGATTAAGAAGAGGCCGGTCATGGTGATCCATGCTTGTAATCCCAGTACTTGGGAATCTGGGACAGGAGAAACAAAGGTACAAGACCAGCTTCAGCAACTTAGTGAGACTCTCAGCAACCTAGTAAGACTGTATTTCAAAACAAAAAATGAAAAGGATTATGGATGTAGGTCAGAGGTAGATGCCCCTGGGTTCAATCCCCAGTAACACACACACACACACACACACACACACACACACACACACGCTCACACATACACACACTAATAATGATTAAGAGAAAAACTTACACTTTGAGGCCCATGTATACATGGCATTATCATAAAATGAGAGTCATTTCAAAATATTCAGGATTTTAAAAATGCAAAATAATTGGAGTAAGCAATTACTTTAATACAAATATATATATTTGCAGTGCTGGGGATTAAACTCAGAGTCCTGCACATGCAAACCAGGTACATTACCACTTAACTACATCTTTAGCCAAATAAATTACTTCTGAAAAAATATTCAAAATTTACTAACAGTCATATTACTAATTTATATGGATTTTCAATTTATAATGGCTTTTCACCTAAATTTTATTATGTATTAATATGCCACAATACTATCAGATATGCAATATGCATTTTTTGAGGTAGTGGGGATTGAACCAAGGGACATTGTATCACTGAAATATATCTCCAGGCTTTTTTTTTATTTTTTATTTTGAGACAGGGTCTTGCTAAGCTGTCCAGGCTAACCTCAAACTTGCAATCCTCCTTCCTCAACCTCCTAAGTATCTGGGATTAAAGGCATGCATAAAATTTGTAATTTTTTGTATTGGCTTTATAATTTTAAAAACTATAGTTACAGGACTTCTTGATGTTTTCCCTTTTATTTTAAAGTCACAAATACATGTGATTATTCTTTATTTACTAATACAATATTTCTTAATTAATTTTTATTCCCAATTTGACATTCTTTTAATCCAAGTATATGGCATCATAGATTCCATGAATTCTGCCTCAATAAATATGCATTTAATATGGTTAATTAAATGATAATCACTAACATTAAAATTTTCAGCTGATTCTGAATCAGAATTAAGACAGTCTGAAAACAATTCATACTAAGATTAAACAAACTAGAAACAAAAAGCATTTTTCTGTCCTCAACAATATAAAATCATCATTTGAATTCATAGCTTATACTTTGACATTCTCAAGAGGAAGATGATAGTATTTTGAATGTTTATTTTAGAAAAAAAGAGAAAAGCAGCCGGGCATGGTGGTGCACACTTGTAATCCCAGTACTTGGGAGGCTGAAACCGGAGGATCCGGGTTCGCGGCCAGCCTCAGCTACTTAGTGAGGCCTCCGCAACATAGTGAGACCCTGTTTCAAAATAAAGAATAAAAAAATAGGGCTGAATGCCCTTGGATTCAATCCCTGGTATTGCCAAAAAAAGAAAAAAAGGGAAAAGTGGATAGCTTTATATTTAACCTCGACTTTTAAGATAATTAAATATTACTACTGTATTGAAAATTGGCTTTTGATTTTGTAGAGTATTTGCTGAATGAATGTATAAATGTGTTGGGGGGACTTCAGTCTTTGGCTTTTTGAGTGTTCCAAATACCACTTCTTTCTTTGCCATTAATATGATTCTTGGTGAAAAAACTTGAAGAGCTAGGCAAGCATTCTAAAACTTATTTCCAAATAGCAAATTTCAGACTTCCCTGCTAGAATTTCATAAAATCAACAAATGCAGTCTCCTGATTATGATGTTGACCTAATCACCATTTTTGTCTGTTTTTCTATAAAGTGTTCTCACTTTTTTGAAGCTTTGCATAATTTATTTTAACACTCTAAATTGTATAGATTTAGACAGGTAAACAAAATCTCTGCACACTCCTAGTTCTTAAGTCAACTGATACTATTGTTTTTAAAAGATAATTTTCTTTCATGCTAAATTTTATTTTTATTTTCCCCCTTTTGTCCTTTAATTCACCAACATCTTTTCTCCATGCAGGTATGCTCTCTGAATAAGTTAGCAGGGAGATCTGGCATCTCAAAGGATCACATTTTCACATACCATGTCTCACTCCAGATACACGCTACGTCTGATTTCTGTTTTCAATCCATGTCTTCTTCGCCTAACTTGGTTTCAGGTTCCATTTGACCATTAAGTGTTTCAATATAATATTATTTTCCTCCAGACACAATTATTTTCTCAAGTTGAATTTCTGGCTCCTTTCTTCAAATGAAGGACTGAAACCTATAGTTCTGAACACCCCGCGATGCTATCTTCAGCCTCACAGCGCAGCATCTTCACCATCTTACATCTGCACCACACCATCCAGCACGAATCTGCTGCTCCATATGTCGCATCCTGCAAGGAGATTACAATGGGCTTGAATTTGGATCTCACTCGCAGATTCCCTGGAGACATTCCACAGGAAAAAATACTGCTCCAGCCAACACTGAAATCCTTGCCTAGAGCTACCCCACTCCAAAGAGAAATGTAATGAGGATGAAAGCATAAGCCCCAAACCCAGTTGCCACATATTTTTTTCATCTTTTGAGGAGTTTGTCCTGCTCTCCTTGCTGTAATTCCTTTCTGTTGGTACTGGCAGTTGCCAGATGGGCTTTATTTTTAGATTTGAATACTGTATTTTGTGGCAGTGTTGCCTATTTCATCATATTGAATGCTAGCTCTTGTTCCTTTAAAATACAAATGCCTGGCACATCCTCAGGTTGTTTAAGGACCAGAGACTAAAAACTTACAGAGGGAAGGGGGGGGGGAGTGTGCATTTCTATCACCCTAAAATTGAGAGAAAAGAATTGGAGTAAACAAGGATGATTAAAGGGACTCTTTGAGTCTAGCTGTACCTTTTTTCACAGACAGTGGATAAACACTGCTCACAATATGTTGGCAATTAGTGAGATCTAGAAGAAGATAAACTGCTAAAGACATTCAACAATGCAGAGAAGAAAGATAACTCAAAAAATATAGCTAATAGATCCCAGAATACAAACTGCTCCTTTACCAACACATGCATAATTGGCAGGAAGCAGAGAAGGGGAAGGGCATTGATATTTATAATGTCATTTACTAATAACAAAGTATTCAACTTTCAAATATAAACAAAATTCATTGTGAGAAGTACTTTTTACTTGCATGAATATCTTCATTATTAATATTCACTAATAATTAGTATAATTTATATTTGGTATATATAATTTTAATAATATTTTAAAAATCTAATTTGGAGGAGCAGTTAATATAAACATTAAAGATATATGAAAGCATCTTCATCAGACCATTTCCTTTGTGTGTTATCTGAGTGTCAGCTAGAATCAATAAATGAGTAAACTGGCCTCTCATTATATCCTTCAAGGACTGAAAATTATTTCTGTTCTATCTATTCAGTGTATTGGTCAATAGTACAAAACACACTTCAGTTCTGTTTCTGATCTTCACTTGGAGTATAGTGATCTGGCAGCTCCAACATATTTTGTAAGAAAAGGAGAATCATTGAACTTTAAACAATAATGAAATAATAATAAAACACACTATTGTATTGCACCTTTGCAAATACTTTCATCTTTGTCTACACCTATTCTCCAAAACTTTCTAGACTAGAGGTACATTTTTCCTCTTTCAGAACACAAACGTTTCTGTGACTCACAAAGCAAACTGAGTTTTTCCCTCCTCTGCTTTGTCATTTCCATTATGTTATGTATCTTATCTTCTCTATGTATTACCTTTTAATTATACTGAAGTATAAGTATTAAAAACAGAAAAAAACTATCTTTATATTTTCCAAAAATATCTACTGCATGAGAAATCTGACATAATAAATTGTGACTTTAGAAAACTAAATTTGTTTTGATAAAATATGAGTCACTTGAAATTACTATTGGCCAAAGACAATTTCTGAAAGTAGGTAACAGCCTTTTTAAAAATGAATGATAAGCCGGGCATGGTGATGCACGCCTGTAATCTCAATACTTGGGAGGCTGAAACAGGAGGATTGCAGGTTCAAGGCCAGCTTCAGCAATTTAGGGAAGCCCTCAAGGCAAGGACAGCCTCAGCAACATAGCAAGACTCTCAGCAACCTAGCAAGAAACAAAACAAAAAATTTCAAAACAAAAAATTAAAAGGGCTGTTTTGTAGCTTAGAGGTAGAATGTCCCTGGGTTCAATCTCCAGTAGCACACACACACACACACACACACACACACGATAAAATACATGATAAAATACACACACACACATGATAAAATACACACACACACACACACACACACACACACACACACACACATACGATAAAATAGCATTTACTAAATGACTATTGAATAGATGGAAGAAATTTTGTCCTGGAATTTCTGTGCCTTGACTAAAAGGAGTTAGTGTCCTTGTTCAAAATTTCTGTAAGACTTTACTGCATTTATCTTTGTAGGCATCAGGTTATAGAGTAATTTAGACAACACAGGAAGCATAGGAGAGAAGCAATAGCCTGACGGAATATGTTGAATAATAGGGCATCTTGAAGGAAATTTAGGAGAAGAGATAGTTAGAAAGGAAAAAGCAGGCTAGAATTCCAAGTCCAGAAGGACTCTCAGGATTGCTAGATGGCACCTAGTGTCCATTCTCTGTTTTTTTTTTTTTTAACCAAGAGAGAGACCAAGAAATTGGAGATGGTATTTGCAGCACAACCTAGTGAACATTGACATGCCAAGCCCTCCCTTCATGCAGATTAGCTCCCCAAAAGAAGCCCACGCTGACTCATATACCACCATGGAAATAATGGGGTTTACATCTGAAAGAGCAGACCAGAGTTTCTTAGATAAAAGTTTTGAGAGATTTTAATAATATTTTATAATCTAGTGGCATATTGATCCATAATAGTTTCCTTGGTTCAAAGATCATTCTTAGAATAACAAAATGAAAAGAAAAAACTCCTTTCACCACTTGCCCTCATGACCTCTGGCTGCCATGTTCCTCAATCTCTAATTATTTTATAGTTAATAAAGGAGAAAGTTCTTTCTAAAACTTTTGCTTGCGGCTCAGGGTCTGAACTCACACTGCTGATTGCTCTACTTAATCTGAAAAGGAGAAAGCTTAATTATACTCAAAGAATTTCTAAAATTATTTTATTAAATTGGCAACTAACCAAAATCTATTACTTTGAGAAAGAAGGGAAAAGGAAATTGACTTGAATTTTGAATAGGAAGAGAGGTTTCATGTATGTGAAATAAGAATATTTAAATCAAAATCATATTATGTATCTTCTCTGCTACATATTGTGAGAGAAAACTGTGTTAAAATTTAGTTGCGGGTAATTGTGTTAATTAATTAAAGATGTAACTATGTTGGGTATAGGAGGTTAAGTTTTTCTGCAAACTTGTGTTAATTTGCTGCAGACTCTGACCTCACACTACTATGCTTTAATGAACCAAACTGATAAATGAAGATACCCACCTCATTACTAATTTAAGGACACATCTGAAGTCCTTCTTCCTTGCAAAAGTTATTTTCAAAAATGAAACATATGTGATTCTCATATATTTTGCTTAAATTATTAATTCAAAGATAGCATAATAACTATTTCACAAATTTATAATATTCAATGTCTAGTGATCCTTCCACTTAAGGTTCTTTTCCCAGATATCTCCTCCTCCTCCTCCTCCTCCTCTTCCTCCTCTTCCTCCTCTTCCTCCTCCTCCTCCTCTTCCTCCTCCTCCTCTCTCTTTTCTCTCTTTCTTTCTCTACCTCTCTCTTTTGTGCATGTGTGTGTGGGGAGGGGTACTGGGGATTGAACTCGGGGGCATTCTCCCTCTGAGCTACACCCCCAGCCCTATTTTTATCTTTTTTTTTTAATTTTGAAGCAGCATCTTGCTAAGTTACCACATACTGGCTTTCAACCTGTGATCCTCCCAAGTACTAAGATTACAGGCATGCACTACCTCTCCCAGCTGATATCTCTCTCTCTGTTGGATTTCTCATTCCTATCATGCATTGTTCCCTAATTTTGTTCAACTGTTTATATTGTCTTGAATCTCTTTGAGTTTCTTTGAAATATTTCTTTCTAAATTCGTCATCAGGCATTTCATCAATATCATCTTCTATGGCATCTCTTGCTAGAGAGTTTTTGTAATTTTTTGGAAGTGTCATTTTTCCTTGTTTTTCATATTTCTTGTGTTCCTACATTGACATTTGCGCATACGATATATCATTTGTCTCTACTGATTTTACAGGGTGGTCTCTATAGTAAATGGTTTTCTTCTAAAATATGTGTCTGGTTGACAGTTTGAGATGCAGTATTGGTTTTATTTCCAGCTGAGCATCATCGTGTAATCAACCTATAGCCTCTCTGGTTATAATTAGTGATTATAGGCAAAGTTTGTGTTATGATAGAGTCAAAAGAACCCACTTTCTCCAAGGGCCACAAAAGGGTGGGGATACTTTTATAGCTCAGGCAGCACTTGTGGTGTATAAAATTGTGTGAGTGGAGTTCCCGATGTGTGGCCACCCCAACAATGGAAAAGGTGGCACCAGTCATTTGATAGACATTTGCTCAGGCTGAACTGAACTCTGCTACTGGCAAAGGCCTGTGGACTTGGTAGCCCCAGCCACAGTAGAGGAGCTAAAGTACCTGCCTCTCCCCAGGAGCAGTGTGGCCCACACACTACACGGAGAGAGGTGGCAGAGGGACCATATCAGCCTCTCTACAGTGCTCTCAACCAGCCCTGAGATAGGCGCCTGCCCAGATGTGGCACAGGGCTGAGGCAGCAGTGGTGGAGTGCATGGTGATGGCTCCCCACCCCTAAGGGAGAGGAACATGCACCCCACACAGGAAAGAGGCCTGCAGCTAGGGGAGTATGAGGCTGCCTCTCCTCAGGCCTGGCATTGGCACAAGTCCACATCCAGCTGGCCAAGTGCCCTGGGCTTTCAGCTCTTGAGCATGGCACTCTTTATTCCCCTCTGTGTTGAAAACCTGTTCTTTCCATTTCAGGGCACTGAGAAGTCTTGCCAGAGTTACATTGTGTTTTATCTGGGCCAAGTTAAGTCTCTGAGGACATAATCCCCCATGCCAGTGTGGTGAAATGTCTATGGAGTCTCAGAGATAAGAATATACAGGGGTTTCTGAACCCCCAAGAACAGTATGAATTTTGGTAATATCTCTCCTCTAAAGATGGCACCCAGCCACATTAGCCTGGGCTCTGGGGATTTATAGGAGACAATGTCAGTTCTTTCTCCAGAGTAAAACCATTGTGCAAGCATGGAGTGGTAGTACATGCCTGCAATTCTAGTATTTGGAGGCTGAGACAGAAGGATGGTAGGTTCAAGAGTAGCCTCAGCAGCCAGGCATGGTGGCGCACACCTGTAATCCCAGTACTTGGGAGGCTGAGACAAGAGGATAGCAGGTTCAAGGACAGCATCAGCAAGTAATGAGACTCTCATCAACCTAGCAAGACCCTGTTTCAAAATAAAACTAAAAATAAGGCTGGGGGTGTAGCTCAGAGTTAGAATGCCCCTGGGTTCAACCCCCACTAACACACAC
>PVJS01000042.1:0-60731 GCA_004027185.1 Glis glis
CCCTCCCCCAATTCCCACCCCCATTCCCTCCCCCTCCCCTCCTTCTCATGCTCAGCATAATAGTTGACTGTGATAAGTTTGTGTATGTTCATCCTGTGCATTAGGGTGTTTCCCTCTTCCCCCCTCCCATCTCCCTCAGTTAGGTCACCTTCTTTACTCATCTAAGGTTTTCTCTGTCTTTGTCTGGAGTCCCTTCTATGCCCTATTCTCCCTAGCTTCCGCATATTAGGGAGAGCATCTGATTTTCACTTTTTGTTACTGACTAATCTCACTAAGCATAATGTTCTCTAATTCCTTCCATTTCCCTGCAAATGATGTAATTTTGCTCTTTATGGCTGTGATAAATTCCATTGTGTACATATCACATAGTTTTGCAATCCATTCATCTGTTGATGGACATCTTGGCTGGTTCCTTAGTTTGGCAATTGTGAATTGTTCAGCTATAAATATAGATACACATGCAGCAGTCTGGGAATTTGGTTTCCATTCTTTGGGGTAGATACCTAGAAGTGGTATTGCTGGGTAATATGGTAGGTTCATTCCCAGTCTTCTGAGAATCCTCCACACTGTTTTCCAAAGTGGTTGCACTAATTTGCAATCCCACCAACAGAGTATTAGAGTTACTACTTCTCCATATCCTTGCCAGCATTTGTTATTGTTTGTGTTTTTAATGAATTGCCATTCTAATTGGGGTTAGGTGAAATCTCAGGGTAGTTTTGATTTTCATCTCTCTGATTGCTAATGATGTTGAACATTTTTCATACATTTATTAGCCATTTGTATTTCTTATTTTGTCATGAATGTGTGTTGGATTTTGTTAAATGCATTATAAGCATCTATTGTAATGATCATGTGATTTTTATCTTTAGTTCTGTTTGTTTGGTGGATTGTTTTTCGTATGTTGAACCAGCCTTTCATCCCTAGAATGAACCTGACTTGGTCATGGTGTATGATTTTCTTGATGTGGTTTTGAATGTGCATTGCTACTATTTTGTTTAGAAGTTTTGCATCTAAGTTCATCAAAGATGTAGGTCTGTAGTTTTCTTTTCTTTAACTGTCTTTATTTGGTTTTGGTATTAATGTGATGTTGGCTTCATAGAATGCATTTGGGAGGGTCCCGTTTCTCTTGAGAAGTATTTGGCTTAGTTCTTCTATAAAGGTTTTATAAAATTTACCTGGGAAACCATCTGGACCTGGACTTTTCTTTGATGGTAGGCTCTTTATTGTTGCTTCAATCTCTTTGGTTGCTATTGGTCGATTTAAATTTTTATATCTTCTTGATTCAACTTAAGAAGATTGTACGTGTCTAGAAATTTGTCAATTTCTTCTGGGTTTTCCATTTTATTGGAGTATAGTTTTTCAAAGTAGTTTCTGATAATCCTCTGGATTTCTGCTCTGTCGGGGGTAATATCACCTTTTTCATCTCTTAGTAATTTGGGTTGATTCTCTCTTTCTTTTGGTTAGGTTGGCTAGTGGTTTATCTATCTTGTTTATTTAACAAGGAACCAGCTTTTGATTTTGTTGATTTTTTGTTTTTTTTATTCACTACTTCATTGATTTCTGCTCTGATTTTAATAATTTCCTGTCTTCTACTGGCTTTGGGGTTAGACTGTTCCTGTTTTTCAAGGGCTTTGAGGTGTGTCATTAGGTTATTTATATGATAATTTTCTGTTCTTATGTAAGCACTCAGTGCTATGAATTTTCCTCTTAATACTGCCTTCAGATTTTCCCAGAGATTTTGATATGTTGTGCTCTGTTTTCATTTGTTTCTAGGAATTTCTTAATTTATCCCCTTATTTCTTCTTTTACCCATTCCTCATTCAGCAGTGTGGTGTTCAGTCTCCACGTGTTTATGAGGTTTCTCTGGGTCTTCTTATAGTTGATTTCTAGTTTCATTCCATTATGGTCTGAAAAGATGTGGGGCATTATATCACATTTTTTGAACTTGCTCTAGTACTCACTTTGTTGCCTAGGATATGGTCTATTTTAGAGAAGGTTCCAGCAGCAGCTGAAAAAAATGTGAATTCAGCTGTAGTTGGGTGGCATATTCTGTATGTGTCTAGTAGGTTCATTTGGTTTATGGTGTTCCTTAGGTCTGAGGCATCCTCACTGACCTTTTGTCTTGAAGTTCGATCTAGTGGTGTGAAAGGGGTGTTGAAATCCCTCAATATTATTGTATTGGGATCTATGTGTGACTTAATGTTACAAAGAGTTTCTTTTATGAAAGTGGTTGCACCTATGTTGGGGCATAAATGTTGACTATTGTTGTATCCTCTTGCTGAATTGTTCCTTTTATTGGTAAGAAATGACCTTCTTTGTCTCTTCTGATAAGTTTAGGTTCAAAGTCTAATTTGTCTGATATCATAGTTGCTATTCCTGCTTGTTTTTGAGTCCCATTAGCTTGGATTACCTTGCTCCATCCCTTCACCTTTAGTTTGTGAGTATCTTTACTCATAAAGTGTGTTTCTTGCAGGCAGCATATAGATGGATAGTGATTTTTAATCCATTTTGCCACCTTATGTCTTCTGATTGGGGAGTTGAGGTTATTTACATTCAGCGTGATTATTGAGAGATGAGTTTTAATTCCTAACTTTTTGAGTTTTAATTTTTGATTGAGATAGTATTTGTTCTTTGCCTAGTTGTTTGTTTGATGGCAATCATTGTTTCTCTGATTCTGGCATTTCTTTATTATTTCTTCTTTGTAATTAATCTCTTTGAGCATTTTCTCTAGTGCTGGTTTGGAAGACATAAAGTCTTTCAGCTTCTGTTTGTCATGGAAGATTTTTTGTTTTTGTGTTTTGCGGTACCAGGAATTGAACCCAGGGGCATTCTACCTCCGAGCTACACTCCAGGCCCTACTTTTTATCCTTTATTGAAACCGGGTCTCACAAAATTGCGAAGGGCCTCACTAAGTAGCTGAGGCTGGCCACGAACCCGGATCCTCCTGTTTCCGCCTCCCAAGTACTGGGATTACAAGCGTGCGCCACCATGCCCGGCTCTGTCATGGAAGATTTTTATTTCCCTGTCAAATTTGAAAGATATCTTTGCTGGGTAGATAAATCTTGACTGAAAGTTGTTTTCTTTCAGAGTTTGGAATATGTTGTTCCAGGCCCTCCTGGATTTTATGACTTGGTTTGTAAAGTCTGGGGTGATTTTTATTGGTTTGCCTCTGAATGTCACTTGGTCTTTTTCTCTCATTGCCTTTAAGATTCTCTCCTTGGCTTCTACATTAGTTAATTTGATTATTATATGTTGTGGTGAACCTCTTCTCTGATCTTGTCTATTAGGGGTTCTACATGTTACCTGTACCTCTGTGTCAACCTCTATTTCTATGTTTGGATAATTTTCTAATATTACTTCTCTGAAAATATTATTAATTCCTTTGGTTTCAGCTTCTATTCCCTCTTCTATGCCCATTATTCTTAGGTTTGCTCCTTTAAGATTGGCTGAGATCTCTTCAATGTTCCAATTCATGCTGTCAAATTGTTTTTTCCAAATTATATGCTATGTGTTCATTTTGGGGGAGGTCATCTTCTAACAGTGAAATTCTGTTGTCCATGTGATCTAGTCTATTGTTGATAGTTTGCATTGATGTCTTCATTTCAATTATTGCATCCTTCACTTCTTTCAGAGCTGCTTTTTGATTCCTATTCAGGGTGTCAGAGTCTTTGTTTATTTGATCCTTCATTTGTTTCAGGCTCTCTCTGAATTCTTTTCAGAAATCCTGTATCATTTCTATATTAAAGTTCTGAATTGGCCTTCTGGCAATCTTTGCACTTCTGTGTTGGCGGGTTCTGTTGTTGTGGAGTTGTGGGAGCTCATTGTTTCTTTGCTATTCTTCCTTCTCATGATTTCAGGTTTCTTAAGTTTATATCTTTGTTGCTTAGTAACTCTCTCTCATTCTGTAGGTTTCCTATGTCTAATCTCTCTCCCTTTATAGTGTCTTATTCTGGAGGTTGATATTTGCTACTAGCTGAGCCTTAAAGGTGAATAGCCCTTACTAAATGGTTATTCTCACTTGCTTGGTATAATGTCCATTTTCAGACCCAATTCTTGGTCTCCTTCAGTGATTTGGACCCTTGCCTGGTGTCTTTCACTGCCTATACAGGTGTCCAGTGCTGCTAGTGTCCCTCTCACTGCAAGTGTGGGTCTCCGTGTTCTCCTCTGGGTCTGTCCCTATGTCTCTCCCTGTCTACACATATGCAGGGTGTCGCCAGTGCGGGACCCTGGGCTTGTTGTCTCTCTTTGCCAAAGATGCAGTGGATGTCACTTTGACCTGACTCTGTGCAAACACGGAACTCTGTGTTTTCCACAGAGAAAGCTAGGTTGGTCAAATTTTTCCCCAGGTACCAAGACCATGTGTTCAGTGGCGATCCCCGGGAACCCTACAAGGGCACTGTGACCTGCCGGCTCTAGGTCCTGCCCGAATGTTGCCGGGGGCTGTCTAATTATCCCTGTATCTACTGCGTTTTACAGCAGACCCCATTCCAACTCCACAGGAATGATCCGCATAGTCTCAGATCCCATCAGTCTACTGCTTGCCACATGAGTCTTTGTGGCCATGCTGGGTGGTCTCCTCCTGGGGCAACTCGTTAACTTACCATCTCATTATGGGCTGCTCTTAATTTCTGGGGGAGGGGTGGGCTCAGCTGCACTGCCGCAGGTTCTGGTCAGGCTTCCAGGCATTCGGGTCTCTGTTGAGTGTGGAGCAAGTTGCTGCTTGCTTTCGTTGCTGATGATCTGCAGTTTCTGGATTTACAACAGGTAGCTGGCCTCTTTTTTGGTGGCTGGCAGAAGTCTCAATGGCAGTAGCCACTGGTGCGGCCTGACCAAGATGACCGCTTTCACCAATGCAGCAGATCGGGCCTCTAACAAGCAGGGAACGAGGTGCTGCTCGCTTTCGTTGCTGCTGATCTGCAGTTGCTGGATTTACAACATGACACTCTCATACTGGTTATAAAGCTGCAGGACACTTAGCTTTGGACACTTTGACTTTCTTGGTTCTTCAGCAGTCCAGCAGCTAGACTCCCCAACAAGCCTTGGGGCCTTTCTATTGCTTTTTTCTACTTTTTGTATGTTATCAAATGTAGCTATGTACTCCTAGGGCTCTGCCCCAGCTCCCTACACCATGTGTACTCAGTACTCTGTAGATCACATATGTGCTGTGTAGTTCTCAGCTTCCCAAAACTCTCATGACAACGCTCAAATGCTATAGCATGGTGTTGAGGCTCCTTATAATTTGGGTCGTGACTATTTTTTTAGATGTCTTCATTTCTCATCAGCACCTGCATACTATTTGTCACCACCTGTGTCCACTCTGGAAAACCTCTTTGACTCTCCACTTGCCCTTGCCAGTTCTCATGCTCCTCCTCCTCACTGTCTCAAATCTCCCTGCCTGTCCGAGTGGGTGCATTGCAGTTGTTGACTGCAGTGTCTCTTTCCCCCCTTTATTCATCACCTCTAAGATCATATTCTCTGTCCTAAAATAGTCACTTCTATGCTTGAAGTTCATCTGTCCTTACAGGTAGTCTGGAAATGGCAGAACCAGGACTGTTATGGAATGTGGTCGAAACTTTCAGGGCAGTAGTTCTCTGTCATTCTTCGTAAATAAACTACTTCCTTATGGTCACAAAGTTAAAACATTAAATCACCATTTAGGCAAGAGGAAGGGAGAAGGACACTACTAGGGTAAAGGGAGGAAAAAAGCAAGTGATGTTTTGAAAAGATAAATGGGTCCTTCAAAGATGGGAGATTCTTATGAAGTCTTATGAGGCTGTCTGGTAAAGTGTGATGCAGACTTCTCTTCTCTGGGAAGAGTCCAATGGGGGTGCTCCTGAGAAGGTCAACCATGACAATTGAGTTATTTTGAGTGCTTGTAGAGGCTCTGCTTGGGGCTGACATGAGATTTCAGGATCTCAAATTAATTCTGATGACAAAGAGACATGTTTTGGGGTTCCATTTCATGATCCCCTTGATGATCAACAAGAGATAATAGGATTAAACATAGAGCCCTGGGTGCTGGAGGGTGTGGCAACTGAGGTAATGAGATGAACTGGTAAAGGAGGGTCAATATGCTGATGAAAAGGTGAAGGGAAAGTATGATCCAGGGGTGGGAAGTGGTCGGCTTTATTGAATGCGTCCAGTGGATCCACTGGGCTGTTCTTTCATTTATTATTTACCCATTTCTTTCAGAATCAACAAAGACTTGTACCAATGATGTTTAGGAAGTCTGATTTTGAAATCACCCATGTAAATGAAATATCCACCCAAATTCTAGTGCTTCCCTATGTTGGAAAGGAGCTGCGCATGGTCATCATGCTTCCAGACGGAAACACTGACTTGAACAAGGTAATGAGAATCCCAAATATGTGTTTGATCCTATTAAAGATTCTAATAAGCCCTATACATATCAAACTTCGGAAATTTGCTTTGCCATGTTTCCTCACATATGGGGCCAAATGCCCTTTTCCATTGTTTTACTTAGATCCAGTATGATGGTATTCTGATTATGACACAGAGTTTAGAAAATGCACTTATCCCTGGCCTAGGTTGGGGTCAAACCAGGTTCAGTGTCCTGCTTTACAATTTAGTAATTTTCTTCTCTCAGCCAATTTCTTCCTATGGCCAATGGTGGCCTTGCCTGTCTATGAGGGCTATTGTCAGGATTAAAGGCGATGGCCTCTATAATGCATTTTTTTCAATCATAGAATCTGCCAATGGCAGATGTGAGTAGTTTTCTTCCCTACCTTGCTAAGTCCTTGAGACTTTTCCCTTCAGAAAGCATTGATACAGGGCAGAGCTTGGCTTGCTCTACAAATCACCCTGGGATCTTGCTTAAATTAGGTTCTGATGGAAGTGGGGGCTGAGATTATATTTTTACCATGATCCAGGTGATGCTAAGGCTGCTGGATCCAGGGACCATTCTTGCAGTAGCAAGGTTGATGAGAATTTATAGACTATTAAAAGATTAGTAATTTGCTTTCTCAGAAAGCCAATCCCTGTGGTTGCACTAGATACTTTGAAGAAGGAGTAGTGGAGATGGATCAGAATGGAGATGCTGTGGCCTTGCAAGCAAGGAATGCCAAGGCCCAAACAAAGGCTGGGGCAGTGGAGAGCAAGGGCCCACTTAGAAAGATTGTGCAGTTTACATTAACAGAGAACAGTGATGAATATATTGGGCAAAACGTGGGTGAAAGAGAAGCCGAGTTTCAGATGTCCTGCCCTAAGACTTTGAAAGGACAGCCATTCCCTCTTAAATGCAATCCAAACTATGCTTTATTTATGAGTTTCTGCCTCAGGACACAGGAGTTTACAGAGTTTCTGCAATTGAGGAGTCAAAGTGTTGGCATATAAAGCCATCTTCTACTGGATGGTGCTACATTACTTTGCTTCATCTAGATGCAGGCTGTCCTATCTGATAGCCAGTAGCCAGCTTTTAGTTTATGAATTTAAATTCATTAACATTAAGTACAATGAAAAATTCAGGTTACACCTTGCACTTGCCACATTTCCAGTGCTTGGTAGCCACATTGGTGTAGTGACCGCCCTCTTGTAGAGCAGAGGTTACAGCATTAACATCAGGAGGGCAGAGTTCTAGTATACAACATTACCAGAGACCTTAAAATCTCCTACTCTCTTTTTCTAGGTGGAGAAAGAACTGTCTTATGAGAAATTCATAGAGTGGACAAGCCCTGGCAAGTTTTATACAAGTGAAGTGGAAGTTTTCCTTCCTAGGTTTAAGCTGGAGGAGAAATACGATATGAAGGATGTCCTCCGTGGTCTGGGCATGGTGGATGCCTTCGATCCACACAGGGCCGACTTCTCCGGAATGTCCTCTGACAGAGAGCTGTACTTGTCCAAGGTCATACACAAGTCTTTTGTGGAGGTCACTGAGGAAGGTACAGAAGCAACAGCTGCCACAGGTGTCATTATTAGTGAAATATCATCCCCCAGGTTCTGTGCTGACCGCCCCTTCCTTTTCTTTATCCAGCACAACAAAACCAAAAGTCTTCTCTTTTGTGGCCGATTTTCCTCTCCTTAAGGAAACAATAATATACATTTGATGCAGCCTGTGTCCTTTCTCTTACTGACCTCTGACACCTCCCAATGTGTCTTCAACTCAAAGTGACCTTACCAGTGCAGTAGTGACAAATCTACATTAAGGGAGTGAATTTGAAATGTCTGGTTCATTTGCATGTAATTTTTTTCTAGGGTCTGAAATTATCATCCATGTAGGGTCTCATGGTCATTTTGAAGGAACGCAGTGGCCACTTAAATGAAATCTCCGTGCTTGGATGTAGGTGTTGGTCCTACCTCTCTGAGTCCCACACACACACATTCCAACTGTCATGGCTACTTCCCATCTTCACTTTGTGCAGGAGCCACCCTGGTTGGTGGTGCTTCTCTTCTCCAGGCACAAGAAGATACACGCTCTTTTCCTGTTTTCTCTGCTCAGTTGCACTGAGGTCTTAAACCATTTTAATGAGAGAAGAGTGAAGTGAAGAGCTGGGAGGAGGTCTGGGGAGCAGGTCCCAGAAGTCTACAGAGCAGACCTCCGTTCCCAAGCTTTCTTCTAGTTCTTCCGAAATCAACAAAAGAATGGGAGAGTGGTTTCTTCAGACCAGTGAGAAATCAGTCCATTTTTCTGCTTTTATCATAGCGTGCATTCATAGGCACTACTGGGTAACATACCTATTCAAATGTATAACACTCCACATTCTCTGAAAATTTAAAAATTGCTGTCAGGAGGCAGAAGTGATTACACACGTTCTTTTCACAGTAACATAGATTTGTACAGTTTCCTGGTAAAAGTCAGATGTCTTTCTATTTTATTTCAAGTATTAAAAACAATAAAGCTTCAAATCTACACTTGTGGATGTTCTTTGTGATACTGAACCTGGACCTTCTAACAGGCCCTACTTGACCAGCAGGCGCAGTGTTAGGCTTTGCCAATAGGGGGAGCTGGAGAGACACTGAGGTGATTCAGAAGAAAGGAGCTTCCCTTCAGGATTCTGGTCCTGCTGTGATTATTCAGTGCAGGTCACAGAAGCCCACGTTGTCATCTGTCATCACACTCTCAGGCCATGCTTCCTACTCACAGTGGCCATTTCTACAGGTGCTGAAGATGCCACCTTTGCAAACTTTATCAAGACCAGGGGTTTTGCTTCTACAGATTAGCTCCACCTGCACACACCCTCCAGCAGCTTTTGTAAATTAGCTTGACCCTCTGCCATGTTTCACTACCACTGAAGGATTGGATTCTCCTGTAGCAGTCAGACCTTCAAAGAGGTCTGAGTTCAGCCATGGGGCATTAAGTTGTCTTAGTTAGCTTGTTTGCTATAACAAAGTACCATAGGCTGGTATTATTTATGTTTCTTAAATAATAAACAATATGGGTTGGAATTAAAATTCCACCCAAAACTCCTATGCTGCCAAGGCAGCAAGATTTGGAAGTGAGGAATGTCTGGATGAGGTGGGTCACTGGGGGTGTGGCCTTGGAGAACTATCTGGCCCTTGTCCCTTCTTCTCACCCTCTCTACTTCCTGTCCTTCATGAGGTGAGAGCAGCTCTTCCTCCTCCATGACACCCTGAAGCTCTGCTGCCCAGATTCCTGCCTTAGAGCCAGCTGATCATGGACTGACCTCTGAAACCATGAATCTCAAGTAAAACGTTCTTTCTGTAAATGGAGCTTGTCAGGTATTTTGGTCACAGGGAAGATAAAGCTGACTAAAACTCAGACATTTATGTCTCAGGTTTGGAGGCAGGGAAGTTCAACACCAAGGTCCCAGCCTACTTGGTTTCTGGTGAGGGCTGCTTCCTGGCCTGCAGAGGGCCACACTGCAATCACCTAAGTGCTTTAGAAAACCCTGCAGCCTGGTTCCCTTCACTAAAATATCTGAGTTAAGTGGTATGGGGTGAAGACCCAGCATGGGGATTTTTAAAAGCAGGAACAGGGAACCTAACTTGGAAAGGTCATGAAAGCTTCCTGCAGGAGACATTACTCAAGCTGAATTTTGAAAGATAAGCAAGCATGCCTGATTCCCTATGTAGTAACGTTAAGGGTATCAAAGAACTCAAAATAATTTGGCATGGCACAAAAGAAAGATAGATTCCAAGACTTCAGGAGAATCACACTACTATGTCCACAGTTTGTAATTATCTTCAGAGATAAGAAGATGTAATGAAGGACTTTGTGGTGTATGTGTATCGGTCATGGTTCACCAGATCAACAGAATTCAAAGAATGAAGAAAGGAAAAGGGGAAAAAAAAGGATTTATTAGATCAGCTCACAATGTAGTCCTGAATTTCAACTGCACGTGAAGAGTCAGAGGAATCAGTAGCTGGTCGGGTGGTCTAAGAGCCAGAGCCCCAGGATTGAAGCAACCACCAATTCAGTCCAGTCCAAGATGTGAAGATAAGGAAGCTCTTCGGAGAAATGATGGTGAAGTTTCAGTTCGAAGGCTGAAGGCCGGGAATCCCAAACGCGAGCAGAAGATCAAGAAGTTCTCCAGGGAAACGACGAAGTTGGAGACTGTCGATCTCAAACGAGGGCAGAAGCGTTCTCCTCAGGAAGAGTCGCAGCTCAGCTCCACGCGGCTTTCTCCTTCTTTTTATCTAAATCCTGCACCTATCAGAACTCTGCTACCCACATTTAGGGCAGGACTTCCAGTTCAATCCTCTGTTACACAACCAAAGTCACATGATCTGGGGTGAGTCAAGTTGACAAACCACACCAACTATCACAGTATGATAATCAGAAGTCAATCCATGTGATTATTGGGACTTGAGAGTAAAGAACCGTTGGTTTGGATCAGAAGAACTCTAGGTTAGAAAATATATTACTTAGGAGATAAATGAAGACAGCCTCACCCATGCAAAAGAGGTGAGAAAGAGGATATGGATGGGAAGAATATGAAGATGACATAGATTACAGGACTTTTGATCATTTATATGAAATGTACCACTCTTACTTCTGAAAGATGCCCAGTAGTAAATGGGTAATGTGTATAGCTCTAGATATATGTCATAGATTTAAATGAAATCAACAAAAAGTCAAACTTGGGTTTAAGGATATTGCTGAGGTCATTTAAGAAGAGCATATTATAGTATGAAGATAAGAGGGCTTAGAATGAGAGAGAAGGATCTGTAGATGAAGCCAAGAAACCTGGAGAGAAGAGAGGTCTGGAGATCCTGGGAGGTCTAGGACAAATGGAACAAGTTTGCCAGTAAATAAAATAGAATAAGAACTGGGGTATATGTTTTGAGCATAACAATTAGAAAGTGTTTGGTCCCCTTGCCAGGAGCACTTTTAGAGAAGTTTGGGGTGGGATCCAAACTGCAGTGGAGGAAGGAGTGAATTGAAGGTGAGAAAAAGTCAATGCTCAATGCATTTGTGTGTGTGTGTGTGTGTGTGAAAGTAAAGATGTAAGGTTTAAAAAATATATATATATATGCATATATATGTGTGTGTATGTATGTGTATATATATGTATGTGTATATATCTGACTGTCAATGTAAGGATGAAAAAAACTAGAGTCATTGTCTAAGTTACAGAAAACATAGAAAGCAAAGAATGTGTGCTTTTAAAATTATGGGAGATTATGGAGATATGTGAGATACAGCTCCAATAGAGTGTGGAGATGAGTTTATGTAACTGAGTTACCCAAACTCCTACATGAGTTTAGGTAACTAATGGGGCCCTGTTCTGGGATGGAGGAGGTCCACCTCTTTCAGGGAAGGAGGAGGTCCCTTTTCTGGGAAGGGAGAGGTCCACCTCTTTAAAATTGTGTCTACCTCTGAATATCTGTGTCTACCTCATGACTGTCTGTGTCTACCTCTGATTCTTGGTTAGTTTTTCCATTTCCTTTCTGAAATCAGAGCCACGCAGACTTTGAAATCCGGGGAAACTTGGCTCTGAACTGTCACTTGGACCTCTATACAGGCTCAGCCAAGCCTGCTTCATAATGAACAGTGTTGAGAGTAGCAGTCTCATGCTTTTGGTCTCAGGAAAGGATAGCACTTGGGGCATGCTCCTGCAGGGCGTCACTGCGCTCTTAAAAACAACCTGGAATGGGAACGAGCAGAACTTTTATGCTTTGTAATAAGTAGCGTAGCAGCCGTCAATATCTTTAGAAAAACACGGTGGAATTTATCTCATACCAGAGTACTCTAAAGAGGAAATAATTATTGTTGATTTTTTTTTCTTTTTAAAAAGAATAGTGTTCCCAATGTTCTGAACTCTTCTGTGATGTCAAGTCCCTGTCAGTAGAAAAACCAACAAAAACTTTTGAAAACATAATGCAAATCGATTGCCTTTCGGGTAAAGGTGCATCTTATCCTTGCATTCCCCTGAGCATCCTCAGAGCCCTGCTCTTTTAAGAACCTGAGACCAACACTGCGGTCAGGCCCCGCCCCTTCCCGCCTGCGGGACTCCGCCCACCCGCCCCACCAGCTAAAAGCTCTCTCACTTCAGGCTGCTCAGAGGTTTGTGTTTCTGCAACTCGTCCCAGTGCACCTGTCTCCCAGGTACCAGGGCTTCGGATTTGGGGTATGTATCTGGATTTCTGGCTCCCATAGAAGGGAATGGATTTTTGCTCTCTTGCCTAGGAAAAGCTCTGGAGTCTGGGAAAGCGCCCAGTGCTCCCTTTCTGGGGCTTCCCCCACCCAGTTTTCCCCTTCTTCACTGGGTTCTGAATTCCTAGGAAAAGGGTGTGGCCATGCTCGCCTTGATTATGAAAGTCCTGGCTGGAAATAGGGCCCTGAGCACAATTGGGGGGACTGGTTGGAATGAATATCTCAGCTGGCCTAGGAGCCAGAACACCTGTGAGGACTTTGAATTCCCCACCCCTGAAGTACACTTGGCAGGGGCGGCCCTTGATGCACAGGATTCCGGAGCCCTATCCTGGTTTCCTCGCACTCCAGAAGGAGGAGGGGGCACTGGCAGGATGGACACATCTCAGAGTTCCCAGTGCTGCAGCTCTGGTCTCCCAGCCAAGGCTGGGAGGGAGCAGGGGGCAGGCTGAGAAGGTGGCCTGGGGGCCCCAGGCCCCAGAGAGAAGGATGTGGAGTTGTGGGTGTTAAGGGCCATGAATCTCAGCTCCCTCCTGCCTATTGAAAGAATAGAGCAGGGTTCAGAGTCTGCTTGTCCTCATCCCCTTTCAAAGCAATGTTGAGGCCATTCAGGCCTGCACAGGTAATCCTGAGGGACTTCTCAGATCCTGTGATTATACTGTATTTATTAAAATCACTGTAGGCAAAATATTTCAAGATGCGTTATCCTTAAAGATACATGAAGATGGGGGACATTTTGATGATATTTGGGTTTTGTTGTATTAGATGAAGTAGGCAAAGAAGACCGTTTCTTTTTCTTATTCCATTTTGAAGTCAGTTTTAGAAAACAGACTTAATGTGAAGATGATTATCTGGATGCTGGGAAAGCCAGGGCAGGCTTGTCACTTTTGCTGCCAGGAACTAATAGGGGCTGGTGACAAAAGTGTGACTCAACTTCATCTTGTACAGTCTGTGGTTTGTAGAAATGATGATATGTGGGGTGATAAGTAACATTTGTATTAAGGGCAATGTGCTTGTGGTATCCTGGGGCTCAGTAGTGTGCATCATGAATAACAGGAAACTAATGGGGAGTCAGGGAAGGGGAGATTTCAGCAGGGTCCTGAGGCGTGGATAGAGGAGGGGGCTGGAAAGGCAACAGAAGCTTGGCAGTGTTCTTGCCTGGGCAGGGCATTCAGCTGTAGGACATTCAGAGGCAGAGTGAGTCACTACAATGTTGTTTTATTAAGAAATCAGGGAGTGGAGGCCTTTTCTCTGGATACTGAAGATTTGTCCAGGGAAGAATCCTCTGGTGTCTGGAGGTAGGTGGGTCAGGGACCGAGGGGCCTCTTCTGCTCATTAGCTCCTGTTTCTAGCCTGGGGCCTTCTTCTACCTCCTTATGGAACCTGTTTGTCCCAGATTTTCAGCTTCAGAGAAACTGGTGGCCATGGGCTCCTCTCTTTAACATTATGAAAATGTCAACCAACTGTGTATAGTTTTGGGATTTAGTTTATCATATTGTACTATTTTCAAATTGTAAAGCAACAGGTGGCATCCTATTCAACAAACTAAACAATCCAAAGAACACTTCTCTTCTAATTCCATTCCTAAGAATTAAGCAGTCATGTGAGGATTTTCCTACATGTATCTCTAGTTTACAAACAAGTATTCAGATATGTGTGACTGTTGTTTTCTTCTTAAAATATGGAACCATATTGGAAACATTATTATGTTAAACATATAATATATTACTCTTTAATAATAACAGTGTATAATATAAATTTGTGGGATCCACACCAAAATATTTACAAATATACACCAATTTTCTCAATTAACAAAACTAACAACCATAACTGTTAATAAATAGAGTAAATGTCCAGTAGGCATGTAAATTTGTGTTGATGCAATTTTGGTTTAAAATCATTGTTTCAGGCTTGTCATCATGGATGCTCTATCAGAAGCAAATGGTACCTTTACCATGAACCTTTTGAAGACGCTGGCTAAATCCAACTCAAAAAACTTATTTTTTTCTCCCATGAGCATCTCGTCTGCCTTGGCCATGGTCCTCATGGGGGCAAGGGGAAACACCGCTGCCCAGATGTCCCAGGTACCGAAAGCCATTTCAAGACCATACTGAGTTCTGCTATTTATTTACCAACTGAGATGAACTTCTACATGTCAAATCCCAAAGAAATTGCTCGTAACAGGGAACTCAGACATGAGTGTCTCAGGCATGAGGATGGGGAGCTGGCAGGATGGAGCAGAGTTCCAAGTGTGGCCGTCCTTGGTGGCCAGGGGTCCTCCTGTGGCTGTTGGTAGCTGGGCTGTGGAGGGTCCAGGAAGGCCTTTCACATATGTCTGGGGTCTTGGTGCTGGCTGACAGCAGGGGCCTCAGTTCTCCTACAAGGAATCAGGGCTCTTTCCATTTTTCCAGGGCCCTTTCCTGGGACATCTTGGATTTCCTTACACCATGTTAGTGGGTTGTAGGAGAGTGAAAGAGGAAGCTGCCTGGATTTTTTGGACTCAAACTAGAAAAGTGTCACTTCTATATTCTGTTACTCAGAGCAAGTCACCAGGCAAGATCCCAGGGGAGGGGAGAGAGCCTCATGTTTTGATGTTAGGAGCGGCATATGCATGCACAATTGGGACTCAGGGTTGGCAGCCATGTTTGCAGCAAAACACCACCATAGCAAACATTGTAACCGGAGTCATTTAGAGAAGGCATTTCCAGCCATACCAATCCTTAGAGAACTCTGGTTTCCTGCAGGAAATGATTTAGGAGGCCTTAGAAGGTTTCTATATAGGGATACTGGGTGGCTGATGAAGTTTGGACATGTCCCCTCCAAAATTTAGGTGTTGCCAATGAAACAGGTCTAAGAAATGGGGTCTTTAAGAGGTCATGAGGCTATGATGGCCTCTCCCTCATGGATGGAATGGGCAGGTTTCAGGTAGTATTTGGTTAGTTTGGTTTCTGACTTCTGCCATGTGAGGACACAGGGCTCCTACCCTCTGGAGTATGCAGCCCTCCCAGACAAATGAACCTGAGGGCCCGTTGATAATGGAGTTGATAATGGAGCCTTTGTTCGTACTCATTCTCAGGTATCTTGTTACAACAGCACAAAACAGACTAAGGCAGTATTTTTCAAGAACTTCTCCATCTTAATTAGATGAATCATCTTTTAAGCTGTAACAATGATCTGTAAAGGTCTTAGTGCTGAGTTTAGTGTGGGACCCATTTTTTGAAGTCCCACAATGAAAATGTGTATTTTGATTCTGTACATTTTATTTTTAATTTTCAATTTCAGGCACTTTGTTTCAGTAAAGTTAGAGGTGAAGTTGTAAGCATTCACCAAGGTTTCCAGTTGCTTCTTGCTGAAATGAACAGAACTGACACTCAGTACCTGCTTAGAACTGCCAACAGGCTCTTTGGAGAGAAGTCTCATGACTTGCTCTCGGTAAGTCGCACTTGTTTTTCATAAGGAAAGAAAGACAGTAATGTATTGAGGAGTGGTCAGAGTGCATATTTATAGTCAATATTTGCAGATAACAATTTTTGTGCATTATCACCCTTAAATTTTTTTCACATATAAATGTTTTGATTGATTTTTCATGCACTGAAAATCCTAGTGAGTTTTATCTTGGGTAATTATACTGGCTCTATTTGCTGACAGTGCTTTCATGATTTTTTGGAAAATTTTTAACGGCCAGGTAATTTCTTGTTATATGAAAATGCAAATGAATCAGATAAAAGGGGAGTCCTCCTCACCCTCTTTCCAACCCTATTCCCCCAGTTCCAAGCACAGGAACTTTTATGGATTTGATATGCATCCTCCTTCACATAAAGTAATTTTGCTTTGTGGTGTTTTTTACAATAAAATAGGGCTGCAGTGTATCTTGGAGTCAGAATGCCTCTGTGTTCAATCCCCAGGACCAAAAAAAAAAAGTCCTTTGATATAATAATTACTGAACGGGGGAATTAAATATTTAGCTATTAGCAGTTGGAGAAAAAGATTTGGAAACCATCGTATCATACATAATCAACAAATTGTTTATTTCATTCCATTTAATTTGTACCAGGTTTTCTGCCTTTATATAGCATAATATAAACATTCATCAATATTATTATAATTTCATAGAATATATTAACTAAATATAGTATAATCTATTGTGGAATGATGATGATAGTTTATAACAGAAAGAATGATAGCCACTGGCCATATGTGCTTATTAAAATTTCAATGTAAGCCAGGCATGGTGGCGCACACTTGTATTCCCAGTTCTTGGGAGGCTGAGACCAGAAGATCCGGGTTCTTACCTAGCCTCAGCTACTTAGTGAGGCCCTCTGCAACTTAGTGAGACCCTGCTTCAAAATAAAGAATAAAAGATAGGGCTTGGGGTATAGCTCGGAGGTAGAATGCCTTTGGGTTCAATCGCCAGTACCACAAAAAACATTTCGATGTAAAAAATTAAAATTTAGCCAGGCATAATGGAGCAGCCTGTAATTCCAGTACCTGGGAGGCTGAGTCAGGAAGATCGCAGGTTCAAGGACAGCCTCAGCAACATGGTGAGACTCTCAGCAGCCTAGCAAGACCCTGTTTCCAAATGAAAAATTAAATAGAAAAGGGCTGTGGATGTAGAAGTCTGGTCTAGAAGTACAAGTTTTTCCTATATAATTTATGATGCAACATACCTTGGTTTACAGTCCCGTGTTCTAAAATGTAGAGGCAGCCATAGCTCATCAACAAATTCAGTGGTTTGCTAGAGTGACAGATTCAGTGGTTACCACACTCCAAAGACTTTTTTAAGGACTCTTTTTGTAAGTGCACATAAAAATTGCATAGAAAGTACATGAGTAGCCTCTCCCATTAATAACACCCCCCCACCAGAGTGATATGTTTGTTACAACCAATGGGACTTCTTTGGCACATCACAGTCACCCATTGTCTGTAGTTTACAGCTCATCCTTGTATGACTGTGGGTTTGAACAAATGTGTAGTAACATGTACCAAGCATTATAGTACCAGAAAAAATAGTCTCACACCCAAAACTTTATGTTGCTCTGTTTATGCTAGTGTTTCACAGATTGCTGTGGCAGATTCTACCAAGCAACGATGGAACAGCTTGACTTTGTTAATGCTGCAGACAAGTCCAGACAGCACATAAACACCTGGGTTGCTGATAAGACTGAGGGTGAAAATATATTCTTATTCTTTCTAATAGTCGTTTAAACAGTCACATAGGTTCTTTGAGAACTGCCAAAAATGAGAACATGTGATTCTTTTTCTCTAAAGAACTATGAAAATGTTTAAAATCTGGTTCTAAAATGATGCCACCCTGTCGATGTTTTCTCTAGTGTTATCCTTGCTATTATCAGGTTATCTATGATGTCTCTCAATGTTCATCTCCTCCAGTGAAATTTATACATTGTTTCTGTTCTGTCCTTGTTGTTAACATTAGGTAGTTATTGTTATTGCAATAGCATAAAATTTGCATTGAAGCTTTTCTAAACCTCACCCTCTTAAGCCTGACTGTGTCCCAGGGCTTACCCATGCATTGTGGCAGGATGCTTGGCCCAGCACTTTTAAACCTCTGGTTGGTGAACTGTTGTCAATACTTGGTACAACTTCTCACCTTCTTGACATTCAAGTTCCTTTCTTTAAGCCTTAAGGAACAGGCATTCCTTTCCATCTTACATGTTATCAGCTTATCCTCCATCTGTTAATATCTACTTGTTTACTTTATGCACTTAACTCTAACTGTGGTAATTTTCTCTATTAGAGCTTATGCTCTGTTACAGGTTGTTTGTGCGTGTGTGTATGCGGTGCTGATACTACTGTTGTAAAGCCAAGTGTTCTTTAATATAGTTATATTATAGTTATATATAACTATATATATAATATATATAACTCTACATATAACATCCTTTAATATAGTTACATATAATACAGTTTTATTTCATGACCTCATGAATTCTCTTCACCTGTACATGCCTAAACAGAGATCGAGCCGCAGGAAGATCCTTCCTGGTATATGCATCAGCAAACACTTAGCTAAACAGCTTTTTCATTCTTCTTTCAGGTAAAATTACAGAGCGTCTGCCTTCAGGTTCCATTGACCCCACAACTAAGCTGGTCCTGGTGAATGCCATCTACTTCAAAGGGAACTGGAATAATCGCTTTGACAGAGATGACCCACCAAATGCTTTTCCACACCAACCAGGTGATTAGTTTGCACTAACAAAGGGGATTCCTGAGTCCTTCTGCTCTGATTGGTTTTGAAGCTTCAGGACACTTAGCTTCAGGCACGTCGGCTTCTTGGTTCTTCAGCAGCCCAGCACCTAGACTCCACAACAAACTGTGCGGTTTTCTATTGCCATTTTTTCCTCCTTCTTGGTATCTCATCAAAGGTGGCTACATAATCCTAGGCCTCTGCCTCAGCTCCCGACAGCATGTGTACTGAGTACTCTATAGCTCATGTGTGCTATATAGTCCTCAGATTCCCAAAACTCTCATGACAACATTCAAACGCTATAGCCTGCTGTGTGAGGCTCTTCATAATTTGGGTCGTGTCTATTTCACTGTCTTCGTTTCTCATCAGCACCCATATACTCTTTCTCACCACCAATGTTCCTTCTGGGAAGCCCCTTTGCCTCTCCACCTGCCCTGGCCAGTTCTCATGCTCCTCCTCCTCACTGTCTCAGTCTCCGGGTCCTACTGTAGTCGCATTACAGTTGTTGACTGCAGTGTCTTTTTCCCCTTCTGCTCATCACCTGTAAGATCATATTCTCTGTCCTGAAATAGTAACTTCAGTGCTTGAAGTTCATCCATCCTAACAGGAAGACTGGAAGTGGCAGAGCCAGGACTGATTTGGGATGAGGGCGAAACTTTCAGGGCAGCAGTTCTCTCTCTCTCTCTTCCTTCTCTATAATTCTTTGTGAGTAAATTTCTCCCTCATGATCACAAAGTTCAAACATTACATCCAAAATGTAGACAATAGGAAGGAAGAGAGACACTACAAGGGTAAAGGGAGAAGAATGCAAATGACATTTTGGAAAGACAAATGGGCCCTGCAAAGATGGGAGATTCTTATGAAGTCTTCTGAAGCCATCTGGTAGAGTGTGATGCAGATTTCTCCTCTCTGGGAAGAGACCAATGGGGGTGCTTCTGAGAAGGGCATCGATGACATTTGAGTTATTTCAAATTCCTGTGGGAGGCTCTTCTTGGGGCAGATACAAGATTTCAGGATCTCCAACTAATTCTGATGCCAAAGAGGCATATTTTAGGGTTTCATATCATGATCCCCTTGATGTTCACCAAGAAATAACAAGATTAAACATTGAGCTCTGGGTGATCGAGGGTTTGGCAACTGAGGTAATGAGGTGAGCTGGTAAAGGAGGGTCAATATGCTGTTGGACAGGTGAAGGGAAGATGTGATCCAGGGACAGGAAGCAGCTGACTCTGTTGAATGTGTCCAGTGTGTCAACTGGGCTATGCTTTAACTTAATATTTACCCATTTCCTTTACAGATTGAAAAAAGACCTGTGCAAATGATGTATAGGAAATCGGTTTTTGAAATCACCTATGTAAAAGAAATATCCACCCAAATTCTAGTGCTTCCCTATGTTGGAAAGGAGCTGCGCATGGTCATCATGCTTCCAGATGGAAACACTAACTTGAACAAGGTAATGAGAATCCCAAATATATGTTTGATCCTATTAAAGATTCTAGTAAGCTCTGTAGAAAACAAATTTTGGAAATTTTCTTTTACCATATTTCCTTAACATATGGGGCCACATGCCCTTTTCTATTGTTATACTTGCAGTGTGATGGTATTCTGGGTATTAAACAAAGTTTAGAAAATACACTTATCCCAGGATCAGGTTGGGTCAAACCAGGTTCAATGTCCTGCTTTACAATTTAGTAATCTTCTTCTCTCAGCCTGTTTCTTCCTATGGCCAATGATGGCACTGCCTGTCTATGAGGGCTGTTGTAGGATTGGAGGAAATCACCTGTATAATCGCTTTGTGTAGAATTTGCCATTGACAGATGTGAGTAATCTCCTCCCTAACCTTGCTAAATTCTTGCAACTTTGCCCTTCAGTAAGCGTTGACATGGGGCAGAGCTTGGCTTGCTCTACGAATCACCTGGGAATCTTGTTTAAATTAGGTTCTGATGGAATTGGGGGCCTGAAATTGTATTTTTACCAAGATCCAGGTGATGCTAAGGCTGTTGGACTATGAACAATTCTCTTAGTAGCCAGGTTGTTGAGAATTTATAGACCATTAGAACATTAGTAATTTGCTTTCTCAGAAAGCCAATCCCTGTGGTTGCACTAGATACTTGGAAGAAGGAAGATTGGAGATGGATCAGAATGGAGATGCTGTGGCCTTTCAAGCAAGAAATGCCAAGGCCTAACTAAACAAAGGCTGTGGCAGTGGAGAGGAAGGGCCCACTTGGAGAAATTGTGCAATTTACATTAACAGAGAATGGTGATGGATTCATTGGGTGAAATGTGGATGAAAGAGAAGCCCAGTTATAGATGTCCTGCCCGAAGACTTTGAGAAGACAGCCATTCTCTCATAAATGCAGTCCATGCTATGATTTATTTATGAGTTTCTGCCTCAGGAAACAGGATTTTCCAGGGTTTCTACAATTGAGGAGTCAAAGCATTGACATCTAAAGCCATCTCCTACTGGATGATGCAGCATTACTATGCTCTCAGCCAGATGTGTGCTGTCTAATCTGATAGCCACTAGCCACCGTTGAGTTTATGAATTTAAATTCATTTACATGAAGTACAATGAAAGTTTCAGGTCTATCCCTTGCACTTGCCACATTTCCAGTGTTTAGTAGCCCCATTGGTATAGTGGCCGCCCAATCGTAAAGCAGAGGTTACAGCATTAACATCAGAGCAGAGAGTTCTATTGTACAGCATTACAAGAGATCTTGAAATTGCCAACTCTTGTTTTCCAGGTGGAGAAAGAACTTTCATATGAGAAATTCCTAGAGTGGACAAGACCAGACAAAATGCGTGAAAGAGAACTGCAAGTTTTCCTTCCTAGATTTAAGCTGGAGGAGAATTACGACATGAAGAATGTTCTTCATCACTTGGGCATGGTGGATGCCTTTGATCCAGGCAGGGCTGACTTCTCTGGATTGTCCTCTGAGAGAGTGCTGTACTTGTCCAAGGTCATACACAAGTCTTTCGTGGAGGTCACTGAGGAAGGCACAGAAGCAGCAGCTGCCACAGGCCTTGTTTTTTGCGCATTTTCAGCAGAAAACACCAGGTTCTGTGCTGACCACCCCTTCCTTTTCTTTATCCAGCACAACAAAACCAAAAGTCTTCTCTTCTGCGGCCGATTTTCCTCTCCTTAAGGAAACAATTGGATGCAGCCTGTGTCCTTTCTCTTACTGACCTGTGACACCACCCAATGTGCCTTTAATTCAAAGTGACCTTTCAGGGCAGTGGTGACAAATCACACATTCGAGAACTGATTTTGAAATTTATTGTTCATTTTTATGTAAATTTTTGAGGTTATGAAATTGTCATGTGTGAAGGGTCTCCTGGTCATTTGTCAGGAATGGCAACAGTCACTTACAAAAACCTCTGCACTTGGTTGTAGGAGTTGGTTCCACCTCCGTGAGTTCCACACGCACATGCATTCCAACTGACAGCTTCTTCCTGTCTGCATTCTGTGCAGGGTTCCACCCCGGTCTTGGTTCTTCTCTTCTCCCAGGCACAAAAAGATTCATGTTTTTTCCCTATTTTCTCTGCTCAGTTGCATTGAGGTCTTGAACCATTTTTAATGAGAGAATGCAAAGTGGGAGCCAGGTATAGGGGTGCACGCCTGTATCCTTGTCCTTGAGATGCTTAGACAGGAGGATCACAGGTATGAAACCAGCCTTGGCCATTTAGGGAGACTCTCGGCAACCTTATGAGCCCCTGTTTCAAAATAAAAATATATGAAGGGATGGGGGTATAGCTCAGAGGTAGTATGCACCTGGTTTCAATCCCTAGTACCACAAAAAATAAAAATAGAAAGAAAAGAAAAGAAGTCAAACAACAATAAATGATGGTGAAGATGTGGGGAAATAGGAACTCTTATACACTGTTGGTGGGATTGCAAATTAGTCCAGTCACTATAGAGATCTGTGTGGAGAGTTCTCAAAAAACTGACAATGGATCCACCATATGATCCAGCTATACCATTCCTGGGTATCTTTCCAAAGGGACTGAAGTCAGCATATTACAATTACACATGCATATCCATGTTTATAGCAGCACAATTAATAATAGGAAAATTATAGCACCAACCTGGGCGTCCATCAACAGATGAATGGGTTACAAAATTATGGGATATACACATAATGGAATTCTACTCAGCAATAAAGTAGAACAAACTTATTTTAGGAAAATGATGGACCTGCAGAACACTATGTTAAATGAGATTAGACAGTCACAGAAATTGAAGATTCACATGTTTGCTGTCATATGAGAAAACTAGGGAGTAATCTGGATACAAGAGAGACTGTAGATACTGGAGGAGAAGCCCCAGTGGAGTGAGGGTGGTGGTCTAGGGGAGGTTGGGAGTGGGAGAGGGAGAATTAATGAAGGAAACACTTCCAGGGACATTATGTACATATGTGAGAATACCAATTCCAATCTCAATATCATGTGTGGGGAAGGGGGGAGTAGGGAAGGCAGGGGAAGCTCACCAAGTGCTGTGTGTATGCATGTCACTATCACTATGCACCAATAAATGTATAAAATACAGTAAATACAATATAAGAATAGAGAATCGCTAGTGAAATGACTAGCTGGGAGGAGGTCTGAGGAGAAAGTGCTAGAAGTCCTCAGAGGGGACCTCTATCTCCAAGTGTCCTTCTTGTTCTGTTGAAGATGGAAGAGAGGCTAGGAGAATGTTTTCCTCCAACTAATGAGGAATTAGTCCAATTTTCTGCTTTTATCATAGTTTGCATTCATAGGGTATCACACCTATTCAAATGTACAACACTTCACTTTCTCTGAAATTTTAAAAGTTGCCACAGGGGGCAGAAGTGATTAGATAAGTTCTTTTCATGGTAATGTAGATTTGGACAGTTTCATGATAAAAGGAAGGTGTGTTTCTATTTTACTTCAAATATTAACAACAATAAAGCTTCAAATCTACACTTGTGGACGTTCTTTGTGATACTGAACCTGGACCTTCTACCAGATCCTACTTGACCAGCAGGCGCAGTGTTAGGCTTTGACAATAGGGGGAGCTGGAGAGACACTGAGGTGATCCAGAAGAAAGGAGCTTCCCTTCAGGATTCTGGTCCTGCTGTGATTATTCAGTGCAGGTCACAGGAGCCCACGTTGTCATCTGTCATCACACTCTCAGGCCATGCTTCCTACTCACAGTGGCCATTTCTACAGATGCTGAAGATACCACCTTTGCCACTTTTATCAGGACCAGGGGTTTTGCTTTTACAGGCCAACCCCACCTGCACACATCTTCCAGCAGCTTTTTAAAATCAGCTTTGACCATCTGCCAGTTTTCACTGCCACTGAAGGATTGCATGCTCCTGTGGCAGTCAGACTTTCAAAGAGGACTGAGTTCAGCCATGGGGCATTAAGTTGTTTTAGTCAGCTTGTATTGCTTTGCCAAAATACCATACGCTGGTGTATTTTTCATGTCTTAAATAACAGACTGTATGTTTGGGATTTAAAATGTCCCCCAAACCTCACGTGTTGCCAGCGCAGCAAGATTGGGAAGTAGGGAATGGCTGGAGGAGCTGCGTCACTGGGTGTGTTCCCTTGGGGACTGAATCTGTTCCTGGCCCCCTCTTCTCTCCCTCTCTACTTCATGGTGTCCATGAAGTGAGAGCAGCTCTTCCTCTTCCACGATGCCCTGAAGTGCTGACACCCGGGTTCCTGCCTTGGAGCCAGCTGATCATGGACTGACCTCTGAAACCGTGTACCCCAAGTAAAATAGTTCGGTCTCTAAATTGTGCATGTTAGATATTTTGGTCACAGGGAAGAAAAGGCTGATTAAAACAAACACATTTATGTCTCTGGTTTGGAGGCTGACCAACACCAAGTTCCCAGCCTAGTTGGTTTCTGGTGAGGGCTGCTTCCTGGACTGCTAAGGCCACACACCTAGAGTACTTCAGAACACTCGGCCACTGGTTCCATCCCTCAATATATCTGAGTAAAGTGATGTGGGGTGCAGACTGAGCATGGGGATCTTCAGGAGCAGGAACACTGACCCTAGCATTGAGAGGTCAGGAAAGCTTCCCGTAGAAGACATTACTCAAGCTGAATTTTGAAAGACCAGCAAGAGTGCCAGAAACCATATGTAGTTATGTGGAGGGTATGGAAGAGCTAGGAATCATTTGGCGTGGCTCAAAAAGAAAGACAGAATCTGAGACGTTACGAGGATCACACTACTCTGGTCATGGTTTGTAATTTATCTTCCAGAATAAGAGGATGTTATGAAGGCTTTTGTGATGTGTGATCATCAGAATTCAAGTGGTTATTGGGATTTCAGGGTAGAGAACAATTGGGCATAGGTCAGAAGAACTGTAAGTAGGAAAATATATAATTTGGGAGATGAATGAGGAGAGCCACATCCTTGAAAAACAGGTGAGAAAGAGAATATGGATGGGAAGAATATGAAGATCACAGAAATTATAGGACTTTGGATCATTTATGTGAAAGGGACCACTCTGGTTTCTGAAATGTGCCCAGTAGTACATGGATAAAGTCTATAGCTCAAGAGATAGGTCAGAGATTTGAATGAAATCAACAAAACGTCGAACTTGAGCTTATGGATATAGCTGGGGCCATTTAAGAAGTGCATATTATTATATGAAGAATAGAGGGCCTAGAATGAGAGAGAAGGAATATGATGATGAAACCAAGAAACCTGGAGAGAAGAGAGGTCTGGACATCCTGGGAGGTCAAGAACAAATGGGCAAGTTTGCCAATAAATAAAATAGAGTAAGAACGGGGATGTATGTTTTGAACATAGCAATCAGAAGATGCATGGTCCCTTTATCAGGAGCACTTTCAGAGAAGTTTGGGTGAGATCCAAACTGCGGTGGAGGAAGGAGTGAATTGAAGGTGAGAAAAAGTCAATGGTCAATGCATGTGTGTGTGTGTGTGTATGTGTGTGTGTGTGTGTGTGTGTGTGTGTGTGTCTGCCTGTCTTTCTCTCAATGTAAAGATGTAAGGATAATGTATGTATATATATGCACATATATACACATGTATGTATATATATATATATCTGACTGTCAATGTAAGGATGAAAAAAACTAGAGTCGAAATCCAAGTTACAGAAAACACAGAAAGCAAAGAATCTGTGTTTTTAAAATTCTGGGAGATTTTGAGCATATGTGAGATAAGACTGCAATGGAGTGCAGAGATGAAAGATACAGGAGTTTAGGTAACTAACGGAGCCCTGTTCTGGGAAGGTGGACGTCCAGCTCTTTCATCAAAACATAGGGGTAGAGACGGATGAGTACAGGGCAGGGAATAGCTAGCCACAATAGAATAGGAAAGAGACAAAACCTAGAGGGAGGGAGGTTTCAGGTTTAGGTCTTCCTTTCACCACCACCTGCCTTCTGACCATGGGCTCGAGTCCCTGTGTGCCTTTTATCCCATTCATGTTGGGCTGAGTTTTCTTTGGGATATTCCAGAGTAGCCGCTCTGTGAAAAGTCTGGGTCAGATATAAACCCATGTGGTGAAGATCAGTCTTTAAAATTGTTCTGCATCCTCCAAACTTGAACATTTGCATCTACCTCCGCTTCCTGGTTAATTTTTCCATTTCCTTTCTGGAAGCAGAGCCACGCAGACTTTGGAATGTGGGAGACTTGGTTCTGAACCTTTACTTGGACCTCTACACAGGCTCAGAGAAGCCTGCTTCATAATGAGCAGTGTTGAGAGTAGCAGCCTCATGCTTTTGATCTCAGGAAAGGCTTGCAATTGCTGCGTGCTCCTGAAGGGCATCACTGCACTTTTAAAAACAACCTGCAACGGGAAAGAGCAGTACTTTATGCTTTGTAATAAGTGGCGTAGCAGCCGTTAATATCTTTTGAAAAACGCTGTAGAATTTATCTCATACCAGAGTACTCTAAAGAGGAAATAATATTGTATGTCCGATTTTTTTTTTAAAGGATAGTGTTCCCAACGTGCTGAACTTTTCTGTGATGTCAAGTCCCTGTCAGTAGAAAAATCAGCAGAAACTTTTGAAAACATAATGCAATCGATTGCCGTTCCGGTAAAGGTGCATCTTATCCTCGCATTCCCCTGATCATCCTCAGTGCCCTGCTCTTTAAGAGCCTGAAACCAAGACTGTGATCAGGCCCTGCCCCTTCCCGCCTTCGGACTCTGCCCACCCGCCACACCCCCTGAAATCTCTCACTTCAGGCTGCTCAGAGGTCTGTGTTTCTGCAACTCAGTCCCAGTGCACCTGTCTCCCAGGTAGCAGGGCTTCGGATTTGGGGTACGTATCTGGATTTCTGGCTCCAATAGAAGGGAATGGATTTTTGCTCTCTTGCCTAAGAGAAGCTCTGGAGTCTGGGAAAGCGCCCAGCACTCCTTTCTGGGGTTCCTTGGGTCTCCCCTTCTCCACTGGGTTCTGAATTCCTAGGAAACGGGCATGGTATGCTTGCATGGATTATGAAAGTCCTGGCTGGAAATTGGGCCCTGAGCACAATTGGGGGTCTGGTTGGAATGAATATCACACCTGGCCTAGGAGCCAGAACACCGGCGAGGACTTTGAAGTCCCCACCCCTGAAGTACACTTGGCAGGGGCAGCCGTGATGCACAGGACTCCCGGTGTCCTCACACTGCATGAGGAGAAGCGGGCTCTGGCAGAATGGAGATATCTCAGAGTTTCCAGTGTTAACACTCTGGGCCTCCCAGCCATGGTGACCCTGCAGGGAGCAGGCAGGAAAGATAGCGTAGGGGTCCCAGGCCCCAGAGAGAAGGATGTGCAGCTGTGGGTCCTAAGGACTAGGACCTCAGCTCCCTCAAGCGTTTTGAAAGAATAGAGCAGGAGCCAGGCGTGGTGGCACAGGCTTCTAATCCCATTACTTGGTAGGCTGAGACCGGAGGATCCAGGTTCGTGGCCAGCCTCAGCTACTTAGTGAGGCCCTCCGCAACTTTGTGAGACCCGGTTTCAAAATGAAGGATAAAAAGTAGGGCCGGGGGTGTAGTTCGGAGGTAGAACGCCTCTGGGTTCAATCCCCGGTACCGCAAAACAACAACAAAAAAAAAAAAAAAAAGAAAAGAAAGAATAGAGCAGGGCTTCACAGCCTGCCCTGTCCTCCTAGCCTTTCACAGCAGTTTTGTGGTCATTCAGGCCTGCTAAGATAATCCTGAGGGATTTCTCAGATCCTGTGATTATCTTGTATTTATTAAAATCATTGTAGGCAAAATATTTCAAGACTTGTGAAGATGGGGGACATTCTGATGATATTTGGGTTTTGTTGTGTTAGATGAAATTGACAAGGAAGTTCATTTCTTTTCTCCTCCCACTCCCCTTTGAAGTCAGTTTTGGGAACATACCTAATGAGGAAATGATTTTCTTGATGCTGGGAAAGCTGAGGCAGGCTTTTGCTTGCTGCTGGGAACTAATTGGATCTGGTGATGAAAGTGTGACTCAACTTTATCTTGTACAGTCTGTGATTAGTAGAAATGATGATATGTGAGGTGATAAGTAACATTTGTATTAAGGGCAATGTGCTTGTGGTATCCTGGGGCTCAGGAAACTAATGGGGACTCAGGGAAGAGGAGATTTCAGCAGGGTCGTGAGGCATGGATAGAGGGGTGGGGCTGGAAAGGCAACAGAAGCTTGGCAGTGTCTTGTCTGGGCAGTGCATTCAGGTGGAGGGCATTCAGAGGCTGAGTGAGTCTTTACAATGTTGTTTTATTAAGAATCAAGGAGCCGGGCATGGTGGCGCAGGCTTGTAATCCCAGTACTTTGGGAGGCGGACACCGGAGGATCCGGGTTCGCGGCCAGACTCAGCTCTCTATCTCTCTCTCCCTGTCTCTCTCTCTCTCTCCTTAGTGAGGCCTCCACAGCTTCCTGAGACCCGGTTTCAAAATAAAGTATAAAAAATAGGGCCGGGGGTGTAGCGTGGAGGTAGAATGCCCCTGCATTCAATCCCCAGTACCGCAAAAAAAAAAAAAAAAAAAAAAAAAAGAAATCAGGGAGTGGAGGTCTTTTCTATGGATACTGAGGATTTTTCCAGGGAAGAATCCTCTGGTGTCTGGAGGTAGGTGGGTCAGAGACCAAGGGGCCTCTTCTGCTCATTAACTCCTGTTTCTAACCTGGGGCCTTCTTCTACCTCCTCATGCTACGTGTGGGTCCCAGATATTCAGCTTCAGAGAATCTGGTGGGCCATGAGCTCTCCTCTTAAATGTTATAGAAATATTCACCCACTTTGTGTAGTTTTGTCATTTAGTTTATCATATTCTACTATTTTCAAATTGTAAAGTGACAGGTGGCATCCGATTCAACAAACTAAACAATCCAAAGATCAATTCTCTTCTAATTCCACTCCCAAGAGTTAAGCAATCATGGGTGTGTTTTCCCACTTGTGTCTCTTTTTACAAACAAGTATTCAGATTGTGTGAATGTGTTTTCTTTTTAAAATATGGAACTGTATTGGAAACATTATTATGTTAAATGTATAATATATTACTCTTTAATATTAAAGTGTATAATATAAGTGTGAGGGATGCACATGGAAACATTTACTAATATGGACCATTTAACTCATTGAGCAAAACTGACAACCATAATTATTAATATAAAGGGTAAAAGTCCAGTAGGCATGTAAATTTATGTTGATGCAATTTTGGTTTAAAATCATTGTTTCAGGCTTGTCATCATGGATGCTCTATCAGAAGCAAATGGTACCTTTGCCATGAACCTTTTGAAGACGCTGGCTAAATCCAACTCGAAAAACATATTTTATTCTCCCATGAGCATCTCGTCTGCCTTGGCCATGGTCCTCATGGGGGCAAGGGGAAACACCGCTGCCCAGATGTCCCAGGTACCTAACGCCATTTCAAGACCACACTGAGTTCTGCTATTTATTTATCAACTGAGATGACCTTCTACATATCAAATCCCAAAGAAATTGCTCCTAACAGGGAACTCAGCCAGTGTCTCAGGCATGAGGATGCGGAGCTGGTGGTATGGAGCAGAGTCCCACTGTGTGTCCATCTTGGTGGCCAGGGGTCCCCCTGTGGCTGTTGGTAGCTGGGCTGGAGGGTCCAGGAAAGCCTTGCACTTATGTCTGAGATATTGGTGCTGGCTGACAGCTGGGGCCTCAGTTCTCCTACAAGGAACCAGGGCTCTTTCTGTTCCTCCAGGGCCCTTTCCTGAGGCCTCTCCTTGGACAGATTGGATTTCCCTACAGCATGGTTGTGGGTTATAAGAGAGTGAAAGAGGTAGCTGCTGGCTTTTTAAGGACTAAGCCTAGGAAAGTGTCTCTTTGGCATTCTGTTACTCAGAGCAGGCCACAGGGCCAGATCCCAGGGGAGGGGAGTGTGATGGACCGGTGCCGCGGTTGCTGCTTGCTCAAGTCCTTCACATGAATGAATCTGGGCCCGAGATTATTGTTTTAATATGGGGTCAGCTGGAGAGGAGGCAACTCAAAAATCCCCTGCCTCTAGCAGCCAGTGCCCTGCCTTTATTGAAAGTTTAGACAAAGCATCATAAAAACAGCTAAACACAAAAACCAGCGAGTATCACAGGTCAAGGAAAAGAGAGGCAGCCAGGTGGGGTCATAAAACAATTGAGAGGAAGGAGGAGTTAAACATTAGTAGATGGAGAGGACATCAAAGTCCACACGCTATGGATCCCATCAGGTCCCAGGGAATTTGTCCGTTTGCACAGATTCCACTCGACCAGGCGCTGTGTACACAGCCGAGTTGGTCCAAGATGTTAATCTCAATGTGTGGTCCAAAGACGGCCCTCAACAGGGAGAGAGCCTCATCTTTTGAGTTTGGAGCTGCATGTGCAGCAGAGATGAGACTCAGGTTGGCAGCCATGTTTGCAGCAAACCACCACTATAAGAACATTAGTAACCAGAGTCATTTCATTTGTGTTCAGAAAAAGCATTCCCAGCCATACCAATCATTAGAGAACTCTGGTTTCCTGCAGGAAGTGATTTAGGAGGCCTTAGAAGGTTTCTATATAGGGATACTGGGTGGCTGATGAAGTTTGGATATGTCCCCTCCAAAATGATGTGTTGCCAATGAGACAGGTCTAAGAAGTAGGGTCTTTTAGAGGACATGAGGCTATGAGTGCCTCTCCCTCATGAATGGAATCGACAGGTTTCAGGTAGTATTTGGTTAGTTTGGCTTCTGACTTCTGCCATGGGAGGACACAGGTTTCCTACCTCTGGAGTGTGTAGCCCTCCCCATGCAATTGAATGAGGGCACCTTGATCGTGGAGTTCTCAGTATCTGTTCTTAGTCTCAGGTAACTTCTTATATAGCACAAAACAGACTAGGACAGTGTCTTTCAAGAACTTCTTGTTAATTAGGTGAATCATCTCTTAAACAATAACAATGATCTGTAAAGCTCTTAGTGCTATGGGTTTAGTGTTGGACCCATTTTTTGAATTTCCAGAATACTGAAAATGTATGTTTGTATTCTGTAATTTTTATTTTCAATTTTCAACTTCAGGTACTTTCTTTTAGTAAAGGTGGAGATAAAGATGTGGATATTCACAAAGGTTTCCAGTTGCTTCTTGCTGAAATGAACAGAACTGACACACAGTACCTGCTTAGAACTGCCAACAGGCTCTTTGGAGAGAAGTCTCATGACTTGCTCTCGGTAAGTCGCACTTGTTTTTCCTAAGGAAAGAAAGACAATAATGTGTTGAAGAGTGGACAGAGTGAATATTTGTAGTCATTGTGTTGCAGATGGTAATGTTGTGTATTGTTGCACTTTAACTCTTTACAGACATAAATATGTTGATTGAGTTTTCAGGGACTGAAAATCCTAATGAGTTTTATGTTGGCCAATTACACTTGCCTTATTTGCTGACAGTACTTTCATAATATCTTTAATTTAAAAAAAGCAAAACTACCCAAGTAATTTCTTGTATGAAAATGCAAATGAGGCAGATAAGAACAGAGTCCCGCTCAACTTTTTTCCATCCCCACTCCTCCAGTTCTAAGCATAGGAAATTTAATGGATTTGATATGTCTCCTCCTTTGCATACAGAAATTTTGCTTTGTGGGGTTTTTAAAATAAAACAAGGCTGCAGTGTAGCTTGGAGTCACAATGGCTCTGGGTCCAATCCCCAGGAATAACAACAACAACAACAAAAAAAAAAAACTCCTTTGGTATAATAAATACTGGAAGGGGAAATTAAATTCTTAGCTATTAGCAGTTGGAAAAAAAGATTTGGAGACCATTCTTCATACATAATCAACAAATTACCTATATCATTCCATTTGACTTCTATCAGATTTTCTCCCTTCATATGGCATGATGTAGGCATTCATCAATATCATTATAATTTCATAGAATATATTACTAAATAAAGTATAAACTGTTGTGGAGCAATGATAGCAGTCTATAACATCCAGAATGTTAGCCACAGGATGTATGTGGTTATTAAAATGTCAATGTAAAAAATTAAAATTTAGCCTGGTGTGGTGGGGCATGCCTGTAATCCCAGTATCTGGAAGGCTGAGTCAGGAAGATCACAGGTTCTGGGACGGCCTCAGCAACATAGTGAGACTCTCAGCAACCCAGCAGGGTCTTGTTTCCAAACAAAACATTAAATGGAAATGGCTGGGGATGTAGAGGGTTGGTCTAGAAGTACATATTTTTCCTATATAATAGTCTCTTGTTCCAAAATGTAGAGGCTGCCATAGCTCATTAATAAATTCAGTGGTTTGCAAATGTGACAGCTTAAGTGGTTACCACATACCAAAGACTTTTATTAAAGGACTGTTTCTATAAGTGCACATAAAAATTGCACAGAAGGTACATGACTGGACTCTCCCATTAATAACACCCATACCAGAGTGATAAGTGTTACAACCCATGAAATTTCATTTGCACGTACTGTCACTCATGTCCGTAATTCACATTACAGTTCATCCTCGTATGGTTATAGGTTTGGACAAATGTGTAGAAACATGTACGAAGCATTATAGTATCAGAGAGAATAGTCTCAGGCACTCAAATTTATGTCCCTCTGTTCATGCTAGTATTTCACAGATTCCTGCAGCAAATTCTATCAAGCAACGATGGAACAGCTTGACTTTGTTAATGCTGCAGAGAAGTCCAGACAGCACATAAACACCTGGGTTGCTGATAAGACTGAAGGTGAAAATATATTCTTATTCTATTTAATACTGTTTTAAGCCTAACCAAGGTTCTTAAAAGACTCTCAAATATGAAAACGAGTGATTTTTCCCCTAAACAAATATGAAAATATTTAAAATCTTGTTCTAAAATGATGTCAACTTGTAGACATTTTCTCTACCTTTATCCTTGCTGTTATCAAATTATCAGTGATGTCTTTCAATAATCAATACATCTCCTCCAGTGAAATCTACACATGTTTTTGGGGTGTTTTGTTGTTAACATCCAGTAGATATTGTTTTTGCAATAGCATAAAATTTGCATTTACACTGTTCTAAGTTTCACCCTCTTATAGCCTAACTCTGTCCCATGGCTTACCCTTACTTTGTGGCAGGATGCTTGGCCTAACAATTTTATACCTGTGGTTGGTAAGCTGTTAACACTTAGCTAAACGGTTCTTTAATTCTTCTTATAGGTAAAATTACAGAGCTTCTACCTTCAGGCTCCATTGACTCCATGACTAAGCTGGTTCTGGTGAATGCCATCTACTTCAAAGGGAACTGGAATACTCAGTTTGACAAAGAGAAGACCAGGGAAATGCCCTTTCACATCAGCAAGGTGAATAGTTTGCACTATCAGAGGAGATTCTCGAGTCCCTCTTCTCAAGCTGGTTTTAAAGCTGCAGAACCCTTGGCCTTGGACACTTTGCTTTCTTGGTTCTTCAGCAGTCCAGCAGCTAGACTCCCCAACAAGCCTTGGGGCCTTTCTATGGCTGTTGTTCTACTTTTTGTATGCTATCAAATGTAGCTATGTACTGGTAGGCCTCTTCCCTAGCTCCCTACACCATGTGCACTCAGTACTCTGTAGATCACATATGTGCTGTGTAGTTCTCAGCTACTCCAAACACGCATAAAAGGCTCAAACTCTGTAGCATGGTGTGTGAGGCTCTTCATAATTTGGGTCATGTCTATCTTGCTGTCTTCGTTTCTCATCAGCACCTGTATCCTCTTTCTTACCACCAGGGTCCCTTCTAGGAAGCCCTTTGCCTCTCCACCTGCCCTGGCCAGTTCTCATGCTCCTCCTCCTCACTGTCTCGGGCTCCGGGTCCTACTGTAGTCACATTGCAGTTGTTGACTGCAGTGTCTTTTTCCCCTTCTGCTCATCACTGGTAATACCATACTCTCTGCCCTGAAATAGTAACTTCAGTGCTTGAAGTTCATCCGTCCCATCAGGAAGTCTAGAAGTGGCAGAGCCAGGGTTGATATGGGAGGAATGTGGGCGAAACTTTCAAGGCAGTGGTTCTCTTTCTCTCTTCCTTCTCTATCATCCTTTGCATGTAAATTTCTTCCTCACATATCACTAAGTTCAAACATTACATCTACCATTCAGGCAATAGGAAGGGAGAAGGACACTACTAGGGTTAAAGGAGAAGGATGCAAATGACATTTGGAAATATGAATGGGCCCTTCAAAGATGGGAGATTCTTATGAAGTCTTATGAAGCTGTCTGGTGAAGTGTGATGCAGATTTCTCCTCTCTGGGAAGAGACCCATGGGGGTGCTCCTGAGAGGGGTATCCATGACAATGGAGTCATTTCAAGTTCCTGTGGGAGGCTCTGCTTGGGGCAGATATGAGATTTCAGGATCTCAAATTAATTCTGATGCCAGAGGCATATTTTAGGTTTCCATATCATGATCCGCTTGATCATCACCAAGAAATAATAAGATTAAACATTGAGCTCTGGGTCATTGAGGGTTTGGCAACTGTGGTAATGAGATGAGCTGGTAAAGGAGGGTCAATATGCTGTTGAACAGGTGAAGGGAAGATGTGATCCAGGGACAGGAAGAGCCAACTCTGTTGAATGTGTCCAGTGTGTCAACTGGGTTGTGTTTCAACTTATTATTTACCCATTTCCTTTACAGACTGAAAAAAGACCTGTGCAAATGATGTATAGGAAATCTAATTTTGAAATCACCTATGTAAAAGAAATATCCACCCAAATTCTAGTGCTTCCCTATGTTGGAAATGAGCTGCGCATGGTCATCATGCTTCCAGACGGAAACACTGACTTGAATGAGGTAATGAGAATCCCAAATATATGTTTGATCCTATTAAAGATTCTAATAAGCCCTGTAGAAAACAAACCTTTGAAATTTGCTTTTACCATATTTCCTTAATATATGGGGCCACACGTCCTTTTCCATTGTTATACTTCCATCCAGTATGATTGTATTCTGAGTATTAAACAGAGTTTAGGGAATACACTTATCCTTGGCCTAGGTTGGGGTCAAACCAGGTTCAATGTCCTGCTTTACAATTTAGTAATTTTCTTCTCTCAGCCAATTTCTTCCTATGGCCAATGATGGCCGTGTCTGTCTATGAGGGCTCTTGTAGGATTAAAGGTGATGGCCTCTATAATGCATGTTTTTCAATCATAGAATCTGCCGATGGCAGATATGAGTAGTCTTCTTCCCTACCTTGCTAAGTCCTTGCGACTTCACCCTTCAGAAAGCATTGATACAGGGCAGAGCTTGGCTTGCTCTACAAATCACCCTGGGGTCTTGCTTAAATTAGGTTCTGATGGAAGTGGGGGCTGAGATTATATTTTTACCAAGATCCAGGTGATGCTAAGGCTGGTGGAACAGGGACCATTCTTTAAGTAGCAATGTTGTTGAGAATTTATAGACTGTTAAAAGATTAGTAATTTGTTTTCTCAGGAAGCCAATCTCCGTGGTTGCACTAGATCCTTTGATGAAGAACTACTGGAGATGGATCAGAATGGAGATGCGGCGGCCTTTCAAGCAAGGAATGCCCAGGTCAGAACAAAGGCTGTGGCAGTGGAGAGCAAGGGCCCACTTAGAGAGATTGTGCAATTTACATTAACAGGGTACAGTGATGAATACATTGGTTAAAACGTGGGTGAAAGAGAAGCCGAGTTACAGATGTCCTACCCTACGACTTTGAGAGGACAGCCATTCCCTCTTAAATGCAATCCAATCTATGCTTTATTTATGAGTTTCTGCCTCAGGACACGGGATTTTACAGAGTTTCTGCAATTGAGGAGTCAAAGTGTTGGCATATAAAGCCATCTTCTACTGGATGGTGCTACATTACTTTGCTTTGTCCAGATGCAGGCTGTCCTATCTGATAGCCAGTAGCCACCTTAGAGTTTATGAATTTAAATTCATAAATATTAAGTGCAATGAAAAATTCAGGTTGCCCTGTGTACTTGCCACATTTCCAGTGCTTGGTAGCCACATTGGTATAGTGGCCGCCCTATTGTAGAGCAGAGGTTACAGCATTAACATCAGGAGGGCAGAGTTCTATTATACAACATTACCAGAGACGTTAAAATCTCCAACTCTCTTTTTCTAGGTGGAGAAAGAACTGTCTTATGAGAAATTCATAGAGTGGACAAGCCCTAGGAAGTTTTGTACAAAAGAAGTGGAAGTGTTCCTTCCTAGGTTTAAGCTGGAAGAGAATTACAACATGGAAGATGTCCTCCGTGGTTTGGGCATGGTGGATGCCTTTGATCCACACAGCGCTGACTTCTCAGGAATGTCCTCTGACAGAGAGCTATACTTGTCCAAGGTCATACACAAGTCTCAAGTGGAGGTCACTGAGGAAGGTACAGAAGCAGCCGCTGCCACTGGTACCTTTATTCATTTAGCATGCTCACCACTCACCCTCAGGTTCTGTGCTGACCACCCCTTCCTTTTTTTTATCCAGCACAACAAAACCAAAAGTCTTCTCTTTTGTGGCCGATTTTCCTCTCCTTAAGGAAACAATTGGATGCAGCCTGTGTCCTTTCTCTTACTGACCTGTGACGCCACCCAATGTGCCTTTAATTCAAAGTGACCTTTCAGCGCAGTGGTGACAAATCACACATTCGAGAACTGATTTTGAAATTTCTTGTTCATTTTTTGTAAATTTTTTAGGTTATGAAATTGTCATGTGTGAAGGGTCTCCTGGTCATTTGTCGAAAATGGCAACAGTCACTTACAAAAACCTCTGCACTGGGTTGTAGGAGTTGGTTCCACCTCCGTGAGTTCCACATGCACATGCATTCCAACTGACACAGCTTCTTCCTGTCTGCATTCTGTGCAGGGTTCCACCCGGTCTTGGTTCTTCTCTTCTCCCAGGCACAAAAAGACTCATTTTTCTTTCCCTATTTTCTCTGCTTGGTTGCATTGAGGTCTTGAACCATTTTTAATGAGAGAATGCAAAGTGAGAGCCAGGTATAGGGGTGCACGCCTGTATCCTTGTCCTTGGGAGGCTGAGACGGGAGGATCACAGATATGAAACCAGCCTTGGCCATTTAGGGAGACTCTCGGCAACCTTATGAGCCCCTGTTTCAAAATAAAAATATCTGAAGGGACGGGGGTATAGCTCAGAGGTAGTATGCACCTGGTTTCAATCCCTAGTACCAAAAAAATAAAAATAGAAAGAAAAGGAAAGGCAATGACCAAGAAGACAAACAACAATAAATGATGGTGAAGATGTGGGGAAATAGGAACCCTTATACACTGTTGGTGGGATTTCAAATTAGTCTAGTCACTATAGAGATCTGTGTGGAGAGTTCTCAAAAAACTGACAATGGATCCACCATATGATCCAGCTATACCATTCCTGGGGATGTTTCCAAAGGGGCTAAAGTCAACATATTACAGTTAAACATGCATATACATATTTATAGCAGCACAATTAGTAATAGGAAAATTATAGCACTAACCTGGGTGTCCATCAACAGATGAATGGGTTACAAAATTATATGATATATACATAATGTAATTCTACTCAGCAATAAAGTAGAACAAAATTATGTCATTTTCAGGAAAATGATGGACCTGCAGAACACTATGTTAAGTGAGATTAGACAGTCACAGAAATTGAAGATTCACATGTTTGCTGTCATATGAGAAAACTAGGGAGTAATCTGGATACAAGAGAGACTGCAGATACTGGAGGAGAATCCCCAGTAGAGTGAGGGTGGTGGTCTAGGTGAGGTTGGGAGTGGGAGAGGGAGAATTAATGAAGGAAACACTTCCAGGGACATTATGTACATATGTGAGAATACCAATTCCAATCTCAATATCATGTGTGGGGAAGGGGGGAGTAGGGAAGGCAGGGGAAGCTCACCAAGTGCTGTGTGTATGCATGCCACTATCACTATGCACCAATAAATGTATAAAATACAGTAAATACAATATAAAAATAGAGAATCGCTAGTGAAATGACTAGCTGGGAGGAGGTCTGAGGAGAAAGTGCTAGAAGTCCTCAGAGGGGACCTCAATCTCCAAGCATCCTTCTTGTTCTGTTGAAGATGGAAGAGAGGCTGGGAGAATGTTTTCCTCAGACTAATGAGGAATCAGTCCAATTTTCTGCTTTTTCATAGTTTGCATTCATAGGGTATCACACCTATTCAAATGTACAACACTTCACTTTCTCTGAAATTTTAAAAGTTGCCACAGGGGGCAGAAGTGATTAGATATGTTCTTTTCATGGTAACGTAGACTTGGACAGTTTCATGATAAAAGGAAGATGTGTTTCTATTTTACTTCAAATATTAACAAATAAAGCTTCAAATCTACACTTCAAATAAAGCTTCAAATCAACACTTCAAATAAAGCTTCATATCTACACTTGTGGATGTTCTTTGTGATACTGAACCTGGACCTTCTACCAGGTCCTACTTGACCAGCAGGCGCTGTGTTAGGCTTTGCCAATAGGGGGAGCTGGAGAGACACTGAGGTGATGCAGAAGAAAGGAGCTTCCCTTCAGCATTCTGGTCCTGCTGTGATTATTCAGTGGTCACAAGAGCCCACGTTGTCATCTGTCATCACACTCTCAGGCCATGCTTCTACTCACAGTGGCCATTTCTACAGATGCTGAAGATGCCACCTTTGCCAACTTTATCAGGACCAGGGGTTTTGCTTCTACAGGCCAACTCCACCTGCATACATCTTCCAGCAGCTTTTGTAAATCAGCTTCGACCATCCTCCAGTTTTCACTGCCACTGAAGGATTGCATGCTCCTGTGATAATCAGACTTTCAAAGTGGTCTGAGTTCAGCCATGGGGCATTAAGTTGTTTTAGTCAGCTTGAATTGCTATGCCAAAATACCATACGCTGGTGTATTTTTCATGTCTTAAATAACAGACTATATGTTTGGGATTTAAAATGTCCCCCAAACCTCACGTGTTGCCTGTGCAGCAAGATTGGGAAGTGGGGAATTGCTGGAGGAGCTGCGTCACTGGGTGTGTTCCCTTGGGGACTGAATCTGTTCCTGGCCCCCTCTTTTCTCCCTCTCTATTTCCTGGTCTCCATGAAGTGAGAGCAGCTCTTCCTCTTCCACGATGCCCTGAAGTGCTGACACCCGGGTTCCTGCCTTGGAGCCAGCTGATCATGGACTGACCTCTGAAACCGTGTACCCCAAGTAAAATAGTTCGGTCTCTAAATTGTGCATGTTAGATATTTTGGTCACAGGGGAGAAAAGGCTGATTAAAACAAAGACATTCATGTCTCTTGTTTGGAGGCTGACCAACACCAAATTCCCAGCCTAGTTGGTTTCTGGTGAGGGCAGCTTCCTGGACTGCTAGGGCCACACACCTAGAGTACTTTAGAACACTTGGCAGCAGGTTCCATCCCTCAATACATCTGAGTAAAGTGGTGTGGGGTGCAGACTGAGCATGGGGATTTTTAAGAGCAGGAACACTGACCATAGCATGGAGAGGTTAGGAAAGCTTCCTGCAGAAGACATTACTCAGGCTGAATTTTGAAAGACCAGCAAGAGTGCCAGAAACCATATGTAGTTATGTGGAGGGTATGGAAGAGCTAAGAATCAATTGACTCGGCTCAAAAAGAAAGACAGAATCTGATACGTTAGGAGGATCACACGACTCTGGTCACGGTTTGTAATTTATCTTCCAGAATAAGAGGATGTTATGAAGGCTTTTGTGATGTGTGCTCATCAGAATTCAAGTGATTATTGGGACTTCAGAGTAGAGAACAATTGGGCATAGGTCAGAAGAACTGTAAGTAGGAAAATATATAATTTGGGAGATGAATGAGGAGAGCCACATCCTTGAAAAACAGGTGAGAAAGAGAATATGGATGGGAAGAATATGAAGATCACAGAAATTGTAGGACTTTTGATCATTTATGTGAAAGGGACCACTCTGGTTTCTGAAATGTGCCCAGTAGTACATGGATAAAGTCTATAGCTCAAGAGGTAGGTCATAGATTTGAATGAAATCAACAAAACATCGAACTTGAGTTTATGGATATAGCTGAGGCCATTTAAGAAGAGCATATTATTATATGAAGAATAGAGGGCCGAGAATGAGAGAGAAGGAATATGAAGATGAAACCAAGAAACCTGGAGAGAAGAGAGGTCTGGACATCCTGGGAGGTCAAGGACAAATGGGCAAGTTTGCCAATAAATAAAATAGAGTAAGAACGGGGATGTATGTTTTGAACATAGCAATAGAAGATGCATGGTCCCCTTATCAGGAGCACTTTCAGAGAAGTTTGGGTGAGATCCAAACTGCGGTGGAGGAAGGAGTGAATTGAAGGTGAGAAAAAGTCAATGGTCAATGCGTGTGTGTGTGTGTGTGTGTGTGTGTCTGCCTGTCTTTCTCTCAATGTAAAGATGTAAGGATAATGTATGTATATATATGCACATATATACACATGTATGTATATATATCTGACTGTCAATGTAAGGATGAAAAAAACTAGAGTCGTAGTCCAAGTTACAGAAAACACAGAAAGCAAAGAATGTGTGTTTTTAAAATCCTGGGAGATTTTGAGCATATGTGAGATAAGACTGCAATGGAGTGCAGAGATGAAAGATACAGGAGTTTAGGTAACTAATGGAGCCCTGTTCTGGGAAGGTGGAGGTCCACCTCTTTCATCAAACAGAGGGGTAGAGATGGGGTGAGTACAGGGCAGGAAATAGCTAGCCACAATAGAATAGGAACGAGACAAAACCTAGAGGGAGGGAGGTTTCAGGTTTAGGTCTTCCTTTCACCACCGCCTGCCTTGCGACCATGGGCTCGAGTCCCTGTGTGCCTTTTATCCCATTCATGTTGGGCAGAGTGTTCTTTGGGATATTCCAGAGTAGCTGCTCTGTGAAAAGTCTGGGTCAGATATAAACCCATGTGGTGAAGATCAGTCTTTAAAATTGTTCTGCATCGCTCTAAACTTGAACATTTGCATCTACCTCCGATTCCTGGTTAGTTTTTCCATTTCCTTTCTGGAAGCAGAGCCACGCAGACTTTGGAATGCGGGAGATTTGGTTCTGAACTGTCACTTGGACCTCTACACAGGCTCAGAGAAGCCTGCTTCATAATGAGCAGTATTGAGAGTAGCAGCCTCATGCTTTTGGTCTCAGGAAAGAATTGCAATTGCTGCGTGCTCCTGAAGGGCGTCACTGCGCTTTTAAAAACAACCTGGAACGGGAAAGAGCAGTACTTTATGCTTTGTAATAAGTGGCGTAGCAGCCGTTAATATCTTTTGAAAAACGCGGTAGAATTTATCTCATACCAGAGTACTCTAAAGAAGAAATAATTATTGTTTGATGTTTTTTCTTTTTAAAACGGGTAGTGTTCCCAACGTGCTGAACTTTTCTGTGATGTCAAGTCCCAGTCAGTAGAGAAACCAGCAAAAACTTTTGAAAACATAATGCAATCGATTGCCGTTCTGGTAAAGGAGCATCTTATCCTGGCATTCCCCTGAGCATCCTCAGTGCTGTTTAAGAGCCTGAGACCAAGACTGCGATCAGGCTCCGCCCCTTCCCGCCTGCGGGACTCCGCCCACCCGCCCCACCAGCTGAAATCTCTCATTTCAGGCTGCTCAGAGGTCTGTGATTCTGCAACTCAGTCCCAGCCCTGCTGTCTCCCTGGTGGCCTCACTGAGGATTTGGGGTATGTATCTGGGTTTCCTGCCCCCACAGCAGGGAATGGATTTTTGCTCTGTTGCCTAGGAAACTCGCTGGAGCATGGGAAAGCGCTCAGCACTCCTTTCTGGGGTTCCTCGGGTCTCCCCTTCTTCACTGGGTTCTGAATTCCTAGGAAACGGGCATGGCTATGCGCGCATGGATTATGAAAGTCCTGGCTGGAAACTGGGCCCTGAGCACAATTGGGGGTCTGGTTGGAATGAATATCACACCTGGCCTAGGAGCCAGAACACCGGTGAGGACTTTGAAGTCCCCACTTCTGAAGTACACTAGGCAGGGGCGGCCGTGATGCACAGGACTCCCGGTGTCCTCACACTGCACGAAGAGAGGTGGCTCTGACAGGATGGAGACATCTCAGAGTTTCCCGCGTTAAAGCTCTGGGCCTCCCAGCCACGGTGACCCTGCAGGGAGCAGGCAGGGAAGATGGCCTAGGGGTCCCAGGCCCCAGAGAGAAGGATGTGCAGCTGTGGGTCCTAAGGACTGGGACCTCAGCTCCCTCAAGCCTTTTGAAAGAATAGAGCAGGAGCCAGGTAGTGGCACGGGCTTGTAATCCCCGTATTTGGTAGGCGGAGACCGGAGGAATGGGGTTCTCGGCCAGCCTCAGCTACTTAGTGAGGCCCTCCACAACTTCTTGAGACCTGGTTGCAAAATAAAGGCTAAAAAATAAGGCCGGGAGTATAGCTCGGAGGTAGAATGCCCCTTGCTTAAATCTCGGGTACCGCAAAAAAAAAAAAAAAAAAAAAAAAAGAAAGAAAGAAATAGAGCAGGGCTTCACAGCTTGCCCTGTCCTCCTAGCCTTTCACAGCAGTTTTGAGTCCATTCAGGCCTGCAAAGATTATCCTGAGGGACTTCTCAGATCCTGTGATTATCTTGTATTTACTAAAATAACTGTAGACAAAATATTTCAAGACTTGTGAAGATGGGGGACATTCTGATGATATTTGGGTTTTGTTGTGTTATATGAAATTAACAAGGAAGTTCGTTTCTTTTCTCCTCCCACTCCCCTTTGAAGTCAGTTTTGGAAACATACCTAAGGAGGAAATGATGTTCTTGATGATTGGAAAGCTGAGGCAGGCTTTTGCTTGCTGCCGGGAACTAATTGGATCTGGTGACAAAAGTGTGACTCAACTTTATCTTGTACAGTCTGTGGTTTGTAGAATCGATGATATGTGAGGTGATAAGTAACATTTGTATTAAGGGCAAAGTGCTCGTGGTATCCTGGGGCTCAGTAGTGTGCATGGTGAATAACAGGAAACTAAGGGGAGTCAGGGAAGGGGAGATTTCAGCAGGATCGTGAGGCGTGGATAGAGGAGGGGGCTGGAAAGGCAACAGAAGCTTGGCAGTGTCTTGCCTGGGCAGGGCATTCTGCTGGAGGGCATTCAGAGGCAGAGTGAGTCACTACAATGTTGTTTTATTAAGAAATCAGCGAGTGGAGGTCTTTTCTCTGGATACTGAGGATTTGTCTAGGGAAGAATCCTCTGGTGTCTGGAGGTAGGTGGGTCAGGGACCAAGGGGCCTCTTCTGCTCATTTAGCTCCTGTTTCTAGCCTGGGGTCTTCTTCTACCTCCTTAAGGAACCTGTGGGTCCCAGATATTCAGCGTCAGAGAATCTGGTGGGCCATGAGCTCTTCTCTTAAATGTTATAGAAATATTCACCCACTTTGTGTAGTTTTGTCATTTAGTTTATCATATTGTACTATTTCCAAATTGTAAAGCGACTGGTGGCATCCTATTCAACAAACTAAACAATCCAAAGATCACTTCTCTTCTAATTCCACTCCCAAGAAGTAGGCAATCATGTGTGTGTTTTCCCACATGTATCTCTTTTTACAAACAAGTATTCAGATATGTGTGATTGTGTTTTCTTTTTAAAATATGGAACTGTATTGGAAAAATTATTATGTTAAATGTATAATATATTAGTCTTTAATATTAAAGTGTATAATATAAGTGTGAGGGATGCACATGGAAACAATTACTAATATGGACCATTTAACTCATTGAGCAAAACTGACAACCATAAGTATTAATATAAAGGGTAAAAGTCCAGTAGGCATGTAAATTTATGTTGATGCAATTTTGGTTTAAAATCATTGTTTCAGGCTTGTCATCATGGATGCTCTATCAGAAGCAAATGGTACCTTTGCCATGAACCTTTTGAAGACGCTGGCTAAATCCAACTCGAAAAACATATTTTATTCTCCCATGAGCATCTCGTCTGCCTTGGCCATGGTCCTCATGGGGGCAAGGGGAAACACCGCTGCCCAGATGTCCCAGGTACCTAACGCCATTTCAAGACAACACTGAGTTCTGCTATTTATTTATCAACTGAGATGACCTTCTACATATCAAATCCCAAAGAAATTGCTCCTAACAGGGAACTCAGCCAGTGTCTCAGGCATGAGGATGGGGAGCTGGCAGGATGGAGCAGAGTCCCACTGTGTGTCCATCTTGGTGGCCAGGGGTCCTCCTGTGGCTGTTGGTAGCTGGGCTGGAGGGTCCAGGAAGGCCTTGCACTTATGTCTGAGATATTGGTGCTGGCTGACAGCTGGGGCCTCAGTTCTCCTACAAGGAACCAGGGCTCTTTCTGTTCCTCCAGGGCCCTTTCCTGAGGCCTCTCCTTGGACAGATTGGATTTCCCTACAGCATGGTTGTGGGTTATAAGAGAGTGAAAGAGGAAGCTGCTGGCTTTTTAAGGACTAAGCCTAGGAAAGTGTCACTTCTGCATTCTGTTACTCAGAGCAGGCCACAGGGCCAGATCCCAGGGGAGGGGAGTGTGATGGACCGGTGCCGCGGTTGCTGCTTGCTGAAGTCCCTCGCATGAACGACTTTGGGTCCGAGATTATTGTTTTAATATTGGGGTCAGCTGGAGAGGAGGCAACTCAAAAATCTCCTGCCTCTAGCAGCCAGTGCCCTGCCTTTATTGAAAGTTTAGACAAAGCATCATAATAAAACTAAACACAGAAACCAGCAAGTATCACAGGTCAAGGAAAAGAGATGAAGCAAGGCACGGTCATAAAACAATTGAGGGGAAGGGGGAGTTAAACATTAGTAGATGGAGAGGACGTCAAAGTCCACACGCTATGGATCCCATCAGGTCCCAGGGAATTTGTCCACTTGCACAGATTCCTCTCGACTAGGCACTGTGTACACAGCCGAGTTGGTCCAAGATGCTAATCTCAATGTGTGGTACAAAGACGGCCCTCAACAGGGGAAAAAGCCTCATCTTTTGAGTTAGGAGCAGCATGTGCAGCAGAGATGGGACTCAGGGTTGGCAGCCATGTTTGCAGCAAACCACCACTATAAGAACATTAGTAACCAGAGTCATTTCATTTGTGTTTGGAAAAGGCATTCCCAGCCATACCAATCCTTAGAGAACTCTGGTTTCCTGCAGGAAGTGATTTAGGAGGCCTTAGAAGGGTTCTGTATAGGAATACTGGGTGGCTGATGAAGTTTGGATATGTCCCCTCCAAAATTATGTGTTGCCAATGAGACAGGTCTAAGAAGTGGGGTCTTTAAGAGGACATGAGGCTATGAGTGCTTCTCCCTCATGAATGGAATCGACAGGTTTCAGGTAAGTATTTGGTTAGTTTGCTTTCTGCCTTCTCCCATGGGAGGACACAGGGCTCCTACCCTCTGGAGTGTGTAGCCCTCCCCAGGCAATTGAATGAGGGCACCTTGATTGTGGAGTTCTCAACCTCTGCTCTTAGTCTCAGGAAACTTCTTATACAGCACAAAACAGACTAGGACAGTGTCTTTCAAGTTAATTAGGTGAATCATCTCTTAAACAATAACAGTGATCTGTAAAGCTCTTAGTGCTATAGGTTTAGTGTTGGACCCATTTTTTGAATTTCCAGAATTGAATACTGAAAATGTATGTTTGTATTCTGTAATTTTTATTTTCAATTTTCAACTTCAGGTACTTTCTTTTAGTAAAGGTGGAGATAAAGATGTGGATATTCACAAAGGTTTCCAGTTGCTTCTTGCTGAAATGAACAGAACTGACACACAGTACCTGCTTAGAACTGCCAACAGGCTCTTTGGAGAGAAGTCTCATGACTTGCTCTCGGTAAGTCGCACTTGTTTTTCCTAAGGAAATAAAGACAATAATGTGTAGAAGAGTGGTCAGAGTGAATATTTGTAGTCATTGCGTTGCAGATGGTAATGTTGTATATTGTTGCACTTTAACTCTTTACAGACATAAATATTTTGATTGAGTTTTCAGGGACTGAAAATCCTAGTGAGTTTTATGTTGGCCAATTACACTTGCTTTATTTGCTGACAGTACTTTCATGATATCTTTAATTTAAAAAAGCAAAACTACCCAAGTAATTTCTTGTATGAAAATGCAGATGAGGCAGATAAGAGCAGAGTCCCACTCAACTTTTTTCCATCCCCCTTCCTCCAATTCTAAGCATAGGAAATTTAATGGATTTGATATGTCTCCTCCTTTGCATACAGAAATTTTGCTTTGTGGGGTTTTTAAAATAAAACAGGGCTGCAGTGTAGCTTGGAGTCAGAATGGCTCTGGGTCCAATCCCCAGGAACAACAACAACAAAAAACTCCTTTGGTATAATAAATACTGGAAGGGGAAATTAAATTCTTAGCTATTAGCAGTTGGAAAAAAAGACTTGGAGACCATACTTCATACATAATCAACAGATTACCTATATCATTCCATTTGACTTCTACCAGATTTTCTCCCTTCATATGGCATGATGTAGGCATTCATCAATATCATTATAATTTCATACAATGTATTACTGAATAAAGTAGAAACTGTTGTGGAGCAATGATAGCAGTCTATAACATCCAGAATGTTAGCCACAGGATGTATGTGGTTATTAAAATGTCAATGTAAAAAATTAAAATTTAGCCAAGTGTGGTGGGGCATGCCTGTAATCCCAGTACCTGGAAGGCTGAGTCAGGAAGATCGCAGGTTCAGGGACGGCCTCAGCAACATAGTGAGACTCTCAGCAACCCAGCAGGGTCTTGTTTCCAAACAAAACATTAAACAGAAATGGCTGGGGATGTAGAGGGTTGGTCTAGAAGCACATATTTTCCCTATATAATAGTCTCTTGTTCCAAAATGTAGAGGCGGCCATAGCTCATTAATAAATTCAATGGTTTGCAAATGTGGCAGATTCAGTGGTTACCACATACCAATGACTTTTACTAAAGGACTGTTTCTATAAGTGCACATAAAAAATTGCATAGAAGGTACATGATTGGCCTCTCACATTAATAACACCCCCTACCAGAGTGATAAGTGTTACAACTGATGGGACTTCATTTGCACATAGTGTCACCCATTGTCCGTAGTTCACATTACAGTTCATCCTCGTATGGTTACAGGTTTGGACAAATATGTAGAAACATGTACCAAGCATTATAGTATCAGAGAGAATAGTCTCAGGCACTCAAATTTATGTTCCTCTGTTCATGCTAGTATTTCACAGATTCCTGCAGCAAATTCTACCAAGCAACAATGGAACAGCTTGACTTTGTTAATGCTGCAGAGAAGTCCAGACAGCACATAAACACCTGGGTTGCTGATAAGACTGAAGGTGAAAATATATTCTAATTCTATTTAATAGTGTTTTAAGCCGTAACCAAGGTTCTTAAAAGACTCTCAAATATGAAAACGAGTGATTTTCCCCTAAAGAAATATGAGAATATTTAAAATCTTGTTCTAAAATGATGTCAGCTTGTAGACATTTTCTCTACCTTTATCCTTGCTGTTATCAAATTATCAGTGATGTCTTTCAATAATCACTACATCTCCTCCAGTGAAATCTACATATTGATTTTGGGGTTTTTTGTTGTAAACATCCAGTAGATACTGTTTTCGCAATAGCATAAAATTTGCATTTACACTGTTCTAAGTTTCACCCTCATATAGCCTAACTCTGTCCCATGGCTTGTCCTTACATTGTGGCAGGATGCTTGGCCTAACAATTTTATACCTGTGGTTGGTAAGCTGTTAACACTTAGCTAAACGGTTCTTTAATTCTTCTTATAGGTAAAATTACAGAGCTTCTACCTTCAGGCTCCATTGACCCCATGACTAAGCTGGTTCTGGTGAATGCCATCTACTTCAAAGGGAACTGGAATACTCAGTTTGACAAAGAGAAGACCAGGGAAATGCCCTTTCACATCAGCAAGGTGAATACTTTGCACAATCAGAGGTGATTCTCGAGTCCCTCTTCTCAAGCTGGTTTTAAAGCTGCAGGACCCTTGGCTTTGAACACTTTGCTTTCTTGGTTCTTCGGCAGTCCAGCCGCTAGACTCCCCAAGAAGCCTTGGGGCCTTTCTATTGCTGTTGTTCTACTTTTTGTATGTCATCATACTCTTGGCCTCTGCCCCAGCTCCCTATACCATGTGTACTCAGTACTCTGTAGATCACATATGTACTGTGTAGTTCTCAGGTTCACAAAACTCTCATACAAGGCTCAAACTCTGTAGCATGGTGTGTGAGGCTCTTCATAATTTGGGTCATGTCTATCTTGCTGTCTTCGTTTCTCATCAGCACCTGTATCCTTCAAAGATGGGAGATTCTTATGATGTCTTATGAAGCTGTCTGGTGAAGTGTGATGCAGATTTCTCCTCTCTGGGAAGAGACCAATGGGCTTGCTGCTGAGAGGGGTATCCATGACAACTGAGTCATTTCCAGTTCCTATGGGAGGCTCTGCTTGGGGCAGATATGAGATTTCAGGATCTCAAATTAATTCTGATGCCAGAGGCATATTTTAGGGTTCCATATCATGATCCCCTTGATGATCACCAAGAAATAATAAGCTTAAACATTGAGCTCTGAGTGATCGAGGTTTTGGCAACTGAGGTAATGAGATGAGCTGGTAAAGGAGGGTCAATATGCTGTTGAACAGGTGAAGGGAAGATGTGATCCAGGGACAGGAAGCAGCCAAGTCTGTTGAATGTGTCCAGTGTGTCAACTGGGTGTGCTTCAACTTAATATTTACCCATTTCCTTTACAGAATGAAAAAAGACCTGTGCAAATGATGTATAGGGAATCTGATTTTGAAATCACCTATGTAGAAGAAATATCCTCCGAAATTCTAGTGCTTCCCTATGTTGGAAAAGAGCTGCGCATGGTCATTATTCTTCCAGACGGAAACACTGACTTGAATGAGGTAATAAGAATCCCAAATATATGTTTCATCCTATTAAAGATTCTAATAAGCCCTGTAGAAAACAAACCTTGGAAATTGCTTTTACCATATTTCCTTAACATATGGAGCCACAAGCCCTTTTCCATTGTTATACTTCCATCCAGTGTGATGGTATTCTGAGTATTAAACCGAGTTTAGAAAATACACCTACCCCTAGCCTAGGTTGGGCTCAAACCAGGTTGAATGTCCTGCTTTGCAATTTAGTAATTTTCTTCTCTCAGCCAATTTCTTCCTATGGCCAATGATGGGCATGCCTGTCTATGAGGGCTATTGTAGGATTAAAGGCAATGGCCTCTATAATGCATTTTTTTCAATCATAGAATCTGCCGATGACAGATGTGAGTAGTCTTATTCCCTACCTTGCTAAGTCCTTGTGACTTTTCCCTTCAGAAAGCATTGACATTGGGCAGAGCTTGGCTTGCTCTACAAATCACCCTGGGGTCTTGCTTAAATGAGGTTCTGATGGAAGGGGGGCTGAGATTATATTTTTACCATGATCCATCAGATGCTAAGGCTGCTGGACCAGGGACCATTCTTGCAGTAGTAAGGTTGTTGAGAATTTATAGACTATTAAAAGATTAGTAATATGCTTTCTCAGAAAGACAATCCCTGTGGTTGCACTAGATACTTTGAAGAATGAGTAGTGGAGATGGATCAGAATGGAGATGCTGTGGCCTTTCAAGCAAGGAATGCCAAGACCCAAACAAAGGCTGTGGCAGTGGAGAGCAAGGGCCCACTTAGAGAGATTGTGCAGTTTACATTAATAGAGAACAGTGATGGATTCATTGGGTGAAATGTGGGTGAAGGAGAAGCTGATTTACAGATGTTCTGCCCTAAGACTTTGACAGGACATCCATTCTCTCATAAATGCAATCCAATCTATGCTTTATTTATGAATTTCTGCCTCAGGACACAGGAGTTTACAGAGTTTGCATAATTGAAGAGTCAGAGTGTTGGCATATAATGCCATCTCCTACTGGATGGCGCAGCATTGCTGCTTTCATCCAGATGCAGGCTTTCCTATCTGATAGCCACTAACCACCTTTGACTTTATGAATTTAAATTCATTAACATTAAGTACAATGAAAGACTTGGGTCTATCCCTTGCACTTGCCCCATTTCCAGTGCTCAGTAGCTACATTGGCATAGTGGCCGCCCTCTTGTAGAGCAGAGGTTACAGCATTAATATCAGAGCAGAACATTATACAGCATTACTTGAGACGTTAAAATCTCCAACTCTCTTTTTCTAGGTGGAGAAAGAACTGTCTTACAAGAAATTCATAGAGTGGACAAGCCCTGGCAAGTTTTATACAAGAGAAGTGCAAGTTTTCCTTCCTAGGTTTAAGCTGGAGGAGAATTACGACATGGAAGAAGTCCTCCGTGGTCTGGGCATGGTGGATGCCTTCGTTCCACGCAGGGCTGACTTCTCTGGAATGTCCTCTGACAGAAAGCTCTACTTGTCCAAGGTCATACACAAGTCTTTTGTGGAGGTCACTGAGGAAGGTACAGAAGCAGCAGCTGCCACAGGTCCCATTTTTCGCTATTGCTCATTACCCCCCAGGTTCTGTGCTGACCGCCCCTTCCTTTTCTTTATCCAGCACAACAAAACCAAAAGTCTTCTCTTCTGTGGCCGATTTTCCTCTCCTTAAGGAAACAATAATACATGTTGGATGCAGCCTGTGTCCTTTCTCTTACTGACCTCTGACACCTCCCAATGTGCCTTCAATTCAAAGTGACCTTACCAGTGCAGTAGTGACAAATCACTACTGCACTGATTTTTAAATGTCTGGTTCATTTGTATGTAAATTTTTTTCTAGGGTCTGAAATTGTCGTCCATGTAGGGTCTCATGGTCGTTTGGAAGGAATGGCAGTGGCCACTTAAATGAAATCTCCTTGCTTGGATGCAGGTGTGTTCTACCTACCTGAGTCCCACATACACACATTCCAACTGTCATGGCTACTTCCCATCTTCACTTTGTGCAGGAGCCACCCTGGTCAGTGGTGCTTCTCTTCTCCAGGCACAAGAAGATACACGCTCTTTTCCTGTTTGCTCTGCTCAGTTGCACTGAGGTCTTAAACCATTTCAATGAGAGAAGAGTGAAGTGAAGAGCTGGGAGGAGGTCTGGGGAGCAGGTCCCAGAAGTCTACAGAGCAGACCTCCATTCCCAAGCTCTCTTCTCGTTCTTCTGAAATGAGCAGAAGAATGGGAGAGTGGTTTCTTCAGACCAGTGAGAAATCAGTCCATTTTTCTGCTTTTATCATAGCTTGCATTCATAGGCACTACTGGATAACACACCTATTCAAATGTATAACACTCCACATTCTCTGAAAATTCAAAAATAGCGTCAGGAGGCAGAAGTGATTACACACGTTCTTTTCACAGTAACATAGATTTGTACAGTTTCCTGGTAAAAGTCAGATGTCTTTATATTTTACTTCAAATATTAAAAACAATAAAGCTTCAAATCTACACTTGTGGATGTTCTTTGTGATACTGAACCTGGACCTTCTACCAGGTCCTACTTGACCAGCAGGCGCAGTGTTAGGTTTTGCCAATAGGGGGAGCTGGAGAGACACTGAGGTGATCCAGAAGAAAGGAGCTTCCCTTCAGGATTCTGGTCCTGCTGTGATTATTCAGTGCAGGTCACAGGAGCCCACGTTGTCATCTGTCATCACACTCTCAGGCCATGCTTCCTACTCACAGTGGCCAATTCTACAGATGCTGAAGATGCCACCTTAGCCAACTGTATCACACCAGGGGTTTTGCTTCTACAGACCAGCTCCACCTGCACACACCCTCCAACACCTTCTGTAAACTTAGATTTGATGCTCTGGCACATTTTCCTGTCACTGGCAGATTGCATGCTTCTATGTCGGGCACACCTTTAAAGAGGTGTGAATCCCAGCCTGGGTATTAGGTTGTTTTAGTCTGCTTGGGCTGCTACAAATTAGTACATAAACTAGTTCAAAAGAAATCGCTTTTCTGAATCAAATCTTGGTCCTGTGTTATGGGGTAAAAGAATGGTCTATTCCTTAGTACTAGAAATAGAAAACTGTAATATAAGTGACGTTTTATCATATCTGTATGAAATATTTTGCTTTTATCCATAATATCCCACATTTGGTGGCAATGAAAGAAATCCTTGTGCCTGTGTCTAGAAAAGTAAAGTTACTTCAATATTATGTGTTTGTTTCAGTCAGCATTCTCACTGTGGTTATCCAACAACTGTCACAAACAAAAGTTAGAGGAGGATTGATTTGTTCGCTGTTCCGGAGAGGTTCAGAGGTCACAGTCCATTTTGAAGGTTATCTTCTGCTATTGCTGCATTTTTCAGGGCATCCTGGTAGAGAACAGAGAGAAAGCTAGGGGAGAGGTCAAGGGACATATATATTCCTCAAGGCCACACCCCCGGAGACTCTTCCCCAGCAACCAAGTCCCACCTCCAACATGGGTGAACTGTCTACCAGATGGGGTCTGGGAGACATTCTAAATCCAAAACCATAATACTCCATCTCTGGCCCCCAAGACCTCCTGGCCATCATGCGTAACAAAATGCACTTAGTCTATCTCTAAGAGTCCCACAGTTTTAACAGTTTTAACCTTGCTCAACAGTTTCCTCTCACACTAAAGGCAAACTTTCAGGTGTTATAGGCTGTAAAAACGAAACAAATTAGTTACATACTTCCAACATAGAGTGGCACAGTGTAAACATTTGCATTCCAAAAGAGAGGAATAAGGCCATAGAAAAAAGGAATGACAGGCAAACAGGCTCAAAGTCCAGCAAGGCAAAAGTCAAGTTATGCAGATCCACATCTGGCATTTAGGGCACACAGTGGTGAGATGCAATCTCCAAATGTCCTTGGCAGCCCCACATCTATGATCTGGTTGGTTGTAGTCAGTGTTGTAGGTGGTCTCCTCCATCACCATCAGCTTGCAGCTTTTCTCTGTCTACATTCCATGCTCCTGGCACCTCTTAATTCTGGAAGTTCCCATTGCGACGTCACCCTCACAGCTTCACAAATTGCCCCCTTTGGGCCTGATTTCAGGGATTCCAACCCTACCACAGATTTCCTGGCCTCTGGGGCCTTCCTTTTAAATCTTGAGGGAAGCCCCCATGACCCCTTTACACTAGCAAGGCCAGCATTACATGAAGCCCACGATTGACAAACAGCACGAATAGTAGTTACGCCTTCTTTAGTGATGGTTTCTGGGCCTTTTGGGCTATAGGTCTTCCTGGCTCTCCTCAGTGATGGCTGCCCTAATGCCCTCTTTAATCATGGTGGCCAGGACAAAATGTGAGTACCTTTTATCAAGATGGTCACCCTTGAATGCATTTCCATGGTCATGCCCTTGGGCCTGTTATGGACAGGGTCCTGCCAAATTTTGAAATGTTCTATCCACATTCCTTTCTTTGTTTCTATGCACAGCATTTCATACCCCTTTGGCCATCTTACTTTCTTTGGCGATCACATCTCTGTGGGCCACAGTTTTACACACGCCTTTCTGGCCAAACTGCAAATTTCTAAATTCTCTTTGCTTTGCTTTCCCCTCTCAATTTTCATATTAATGGATAAGAATGACATTTATAACTATGCCATAATTCAAATGTCTCAATGTCTTGAGATCACCACTGTTGGATCAATTAGTCCACCATCTTTAAATTTAGCCTCATGCAAAGTTTCAGGCCATGGACAAAATGCTGATAAGTTCTTTGACAGAATGTAACACATGTGGCCTTTACTCCATTTCCCTAAGGATTCCTCTTAGCCCTTTGGAATCTACTAAGCACAGTCTATCCCATACATCTTTCTATTGCCATGTGGGCACTTCCAGCTTCCTCTCACAAACCAGTTTCCAAATATTTACAATCTACATGGCCAGGCTTAATTATAGCAGTGACCCCCACATCTTTGGTACTAATTTCTGTTTCAGTTAGCATCACTTCTGTGATCAAAACAGCTGACACACAACACTTAGAGGAAGAAGGTTTATTTGCTTCTGGGTCTGGAGATTTCAGTTCACATATAGTCCACTTATACAGGCTGCCAACTAGGAGCCTGAGCTATATGTCCTTAGGGTATGATGCCAGGAAGCAGAGAGAGCAAGGGACATACATGGCCCAAAGGCCATGCCCCAGAGACACCTTCCCAGCAACTAAGTCCTGCCTCCAACATGGCTGCCTTATCTATCACAGGAGGTCTGAGGGACATTCTAAATCTAAACTATAACAGTATCATTGCGAACTCAAAAAAGTAGGCAACAAGTTAATTATGAGTTTGGAAATCAAGCCGGATCAAAGGGAGACCAACATACCACTACACTCAGATGCTGACAATCACAAAATAATAAACACATTATTTCAAACAAATGGCAACAATGGAAAAAGGTAAATCCTAGAAACTTTGTGACCAAATTTCAGTACATGCCCCAATTTGCCAATTCAATGATTGGGACAAGCCTTTCTAAATAATTGGGAAGAAGGAAAAAGAAATTTTATCAATTTGTTAGCAAATTGGAGAGTTATAGAACATCCATTCATGACCACCACCACCAACAAAACTTGATTCTCCTCCAACAGAGGAAAAAAAGTCCCTTTTTTGCAGTACTGGGGGATTGAACCCAGGGGCATTCTACCTCTGAGCTACACCCCAAGCCCTATTTTTTATTCTTTATTTTGAAACAGGGTCTCCATAAGTTGTGGAGGGCCTCACTAAGTAGCTGGGGCTGGCCGCGAACCTGGATTCTACTGTCTCAACTTCCCAGGTATTGGGATTACAAGTGTGCGCCACCACGCCCAGCAAAAATGTCCCTTTTAAGAGCTTCTTCAGGATCATACACGTGTGTTTATCAGAAAGACATCATTCCTGTGTGTGCCATCCTTCAGTTGATTCTTTTTTAAACCCATGGTCCCCATTCTTTCAGTCAATAAAATGATACAAACATTCTATTAATTATCAGGGAAGAAGGAAGGGGGAGGACAAAAAGGGGAGGAGAAAAAATATTTATTTATTTATTTATTTATTTATTTATTTATTTATTTATTGAGGTACTGGGGATTGAATCCAGAGGCATTTTACCTTTGAGCTACACCCCAAGCCCTATTTTTATTCTTCATTTTGAAACAGGGTCTCACTAAGTTGTGGAGGGCCTCACTAAGTAGCTGAAGCTGGCTGCAAACTGGGATAACAAGCGTGTGCCACCACACCCAGCCAATATCTGTTTTAAAACCGGCAGTTTGTTAGCTGCCAGGGTCAGAAGCTCCAAAGTAGGCCCCATTACATTCCCCTCACTCTCAATATCTAACTTTCATATCTATGGAACAATGGGCACTAAGATCCTCTCCAAACTGCTGCTTTCTGAAAATGGGCATCAGTGGGATTTTTAGAATGAAAGGATTTTAACTGTTGGCATTTTTCTCCTGGAACTTTAGGGCTTTGCTCATGCATTTACAAAATGGAAGTAAATGGAAAGACACATATTCAAGGGCAATAATAACTAGGATGGTTACGGCAACATGGAGGAGCCCTGTGTCTTCCATCCAAGGATGATTTTGGAAGGAATAGTCAATCCCTGCTTTTTCTTCTTCTGCAAGGAACTGTGTAGTTTGGTTTTTGTTTTTGTTTTGCTTGTTTGTTTGTTTGTTTGTTTATACACAGGCAGTCAGCCTGGTCCAGAAGGAGATATCATTTCTAGATATTCTGGAATTCAAATTCCTTTGTAGATCATACAGGTGTTATTAGCAGCAATAAGAGAAAGAGTAAGTTAGGGAACATTAAGAGCCTCTTCAGCAGGGTAGAATACTACTGGACTGGATACATAATTGTATGGGTTTTGTGGTCCTAAATTGGTGTCTCGTCTCCATCCAGGATTTGAGTAAAAATGATGAGCAAATGCACAAAGGGGTTGATGCGGTTCATTGTAGATCGAGCTCTTTGAAGAAAGACCCAGGAATTGAATGCATAGGTGGAGGAGGCCCAGGTCTGGGCTATTCTAACCATAAAAATGTCCCTTGAACCTGGAGAGTGAATAGAACAAAGAGAGTTAGCAAATACATAAGGTTTCACATCTTGTTAAAACAAACAAACAAAAAAGTAATTGTGGTCCCCCAGGGGGTGTTGTCCTTGAGGAAAAGCTAGCTTTCACTGTCTTTAGGATTCTACTCTGGTGTGACAGATTCAGGGGTTCACTCCAGCCAGTTTCAGGGATGTGTGAGTGGTCAGAAGGGCATCCCAGGGTCCTTTCTATTTTTCTTGTACTTGCCATTCAAGTCCCTGTCCTTTTCATGTTTTGAAAGGGACTTGGTTCCTGGACCGGAAGAGATAGAGAGGTGACTCCAACATTGACATGATCCTGGAACACCAGATGTATGAACACTCACATACATCAGGTAATATCTGCACATACCATATCAGTCTAGTCCTTTTTCTGCTGTAGTCACAGATTCCCTTTTCCCGGGGTTCCAGGAAAAATCTCTCTTACGTTATTTTATGGGGGCTTAATTAAAGCCTGCTTCTGGGGTCCACCCATTTCCAGAGGAGAGACAATTAGCTACACCTCATCCCACTGTGAGTTTCTTGACATAATGTAGCCACTGCCTTCTTTAAAGTATGATTCATCTCTTCCATTTTCCTGGTAGATTGGGTTTTTCAGGATGCATGCAATCTCCATTAGATGTCCAATGTCATTCTCGCTGTTTGGGACACTTCTGCAAGAAAGGACAATTCATTGTCACTGCATTGAGGAGGGGAACACAGATCTTGGAATCGGTTCCCACAGGAGAACTTTAATTATTTCTGAAGCTTTTTCTTTTCTTGTGGTATCAGCTCCAAAACACCCTGAGAAGATGTCTACCAATACAAGCAGGTATCTAAACATTCCTGTATCATGGGGCATCTGGGCAAAATCTACTTGCTAATCAATCAAATGGCTGTGCTCCCACATATTGTGCTCCTTTCTCAGTGGGCTGCCTTTCAGTCTTGCATTGTGGTGATCACACAGAATGCAATTCTGAGTTGCCTGCTGGATAGTTCTCTGGAGATGTAACCCTCACAAGTGGGGCTTAATAAAATTCACCCGGGCGTCCCTCCCACAGTGAGTACTCTCATGTAGGTGTTTCGCCAATGATCTTTCACCTTCAGGCAGGAGGATGAGACCATGGGAATTCTGTCTCCCCTTGATAGTGCTATCCCAGGAGTCAAAGCCCCACTCTTGATTCTATGTGGCATCTTCCTCAGTATAGAGGTTTGTATTAGGCCAATCCAAGCTGAGGTATCTGGGCTTCAATAAATGATTTTTCCTTTGTGGCTTCTTTTGAGGCTCTCTCAGTGGATTAATTTCTTCTGGCCACATACGTGTCAGTCCTCGGGTGGCCAGGAGAGTGTAAGATTGCCACCTGTTTTGGCTCAGTCATCACCAGTATTAAAGCCAGGATCTCAAGGGTATGCTTGATATCCATGTTTCCAGCAGTGAAGAGCCCTCTCCCTTTCCAGCTGGCTCTGTGTGCGTGTACTGTCACAAAGGCATATTTTAAATACGTGTAAATGTTTACCTCCTTTCATTTGGACAGTCTGAGAGCTCTTATCAGAGTAATTAGCTTGGCCTTTGGGGCTAACATTTCAGGTGGCAGAGTCTCAGCTGTCAGCACCTGCTGTCCGGTGACTATGGAACATCCAGTTATCCACTAATCATTGTCCATGAAGCTGCTCCCTCCCATTGGTGAAAAGGTCCCAGTCTGGCTCTGCTACAGGCTGATTCTTCAAGTCCAACCTGCTAGAGTAAATGGTGTCCAAGATCTCCAGGCAGTGGTGTTCTGTTGACCCACCATCATTTGCTGGCAACAGAGTTGCTGGGTTTAGAGTGCTCACAGTCTTCATCTTGTAGGATGGCCTACTCTCTCCCTATTCTCCCAACAGTTAGTCGGTAACCACCCTTCTCTTCAAATAGGACCAGTACTTGGTGAGGACCAAACAGTACCGGGTTGACCTAAAGTAAACTCAGCCTCCAATATGTAAGTCACAAGGGGCAGCTTAAAAATAGGGAAGCCATCTTTTTGCTGTGTGGTCCAGCTGCTTTGGCAAGAAGGCCACTGGCCACAGTATGTCTCCAAGTGCTTGTAAAATACTCCCAGGGCCATACCTTGTTTCTCATGTACACACAGTTTGAACTCTTTTTTTTTCATTTTTTTCCTTTTAAAATATTTTATTGGTGCATTGCAATTATACAACATAATTAAATTCAGTGTGTTAAAACATGTATGCACACAGCTTTTTCAGTATTTCCCTCCATATCCCACCCCACTCCCACCTCTTCCTCCACACATGAGTTAGTGAAATTGGTAGCAATACCTTCACATATTGCCAGAGTACTATTTGAGCTGAATAAGTCAGGCAGATCTAGGTCAGAGACTGTCAAAGGCTTTGTTTTAACTTCTAGAATGCCATTTGCCTCTCTGAGGTTCAAGTCAAAGGCCCTGTCTCTGTTCCTTTTAAGGTCTTATACAGGGATTTTGCTATTAATGCAAGATGTGGAATCCAAATACAGCAGAATCCTGCCATTCCCAGATCCCAGATAACTATTCCCAGCCTCTGGGTACCCTAAGGCTCAAAACAGCCTGTTTCTGATCCGACATTAGATGTCAGGTCCCTTGGCTAATCTGAAATCCCAGATAGTTAACTTGTTGCTTATAAATCTGAGCTTTCTCAGGGGAATTCTTATACCCACATGAGGCCAGGTAGTTCAAAGGCAGTGTCCATAACCTGAGCCAGCTATAAGCAAGTCTTCTACATATTGCAGAAAACCTCCATAATCCAACTGCAACTCTCCCAAGTCCTTCAAAGGCTGTTATTAACCAGAGCAGGGGAGTTTTTAAATCCCTGTGCTAGAACAGGCCGGCAATAATGGGAGGCTACTGGGGTCCTATCATTCAAAAGCAAAGAGTTAACAGGAAACCCCCTTACCTTGGGATGCATCTTTTAAGTCCAGTGCTGTAAACTAGCCATAATTACCTGACATTGTAGTCAGAAGGATGCAGGGGAACAGGCAAAGTTGTATAGATCCATATTTTAAAAATATGTCTAGAAGAGGCTGAATCCCTGTTACCATCTCCTCCCTAAGGAAATATTTCTTGTTCTTAGGAACCACTATTCCTTCCTTTAGTAAAATCTTAAGAGAGGTAGTATAGACCATTCAGCTCATATAACCATATTCATCCCCCGCCCCTGAAAACCTCTAGCAAAGTGAGTCCAGTTTTCTTTCTCAGGTTGGCAAATAAAACCAGGACTGAAGTACATTTCCCAGTGGCACTTGCAAATGAAATCATTCCTTCTCAGGTGAAAAGCTTAAATGAGCATTTAACTCATACAGCAAATTTTATCACAGGAGAGGGATCAGATAATCTCTCTCTCTGTACTAGGGATTGAACCCAGGTGCATTCTACTTCTGAATTATACCCTCAGCCCTTTTTATTTTTTGTTTTGAAACAGGGTCTTGCTAGGTTACTCGGAGTCTCCCTATGTTGCTGAGGCTGTCCTTGAACCTATGATTCTCTTGACTCAGTCTCCCAATTACTGAGATTACAAGAATGTGCCAGGACGCTCTTGTCTCAGTCTCCCAACTACTGAGATTACAAGAATGTGCCACGATGCTCGGCTTCCATGTTAATGTTTTCCAGGACCTGAGATTATCACCTGCCAAGGGAGGGTCTCATGGCTGTTGCTGCAGCGAGTGCAGTGGCCAGTCAGCAAATCTCCCTGCTTGGAAGAAGGTGCTGGTCACGCCTCTGGGATTCCCACACACAGGCATTTCAGCTGTCGCAGCTACTTCCTGTCTTCACTTTGTGCACAGCGCCACCGCCTGGTCTGGGGAAGCAGGTCCCAGATGTGTGCAGGGAGGCCTTGGTTCCCAAGCTTTCTGCCAGTTTTTCAGAAGCCAGCACAGAGGCTGGGAGAGCGGTTTCCTCAGACCACTGAGAAATGAGTCCAATTTCCCTCCCGCATTTCTGTTTCTATCATAGTTTGCATTCATAGTGACTAGCGGGTCACATACCTATTCAAATGTACAATTCTCCACTTTCTCTGAACTTTTAAAAATTAGTATCAGGAGGCAGAGGTGCCTACATAAGTTCTATCCACAGTAATGTAGTTTTAGACAGCCTCATAAGTAAACATCTGATGCCTTTCTATTTGATTTAAAATATTAAAAAAATAAATCTGAGCATCTATAGCCATTTGTGTCACTCGCTTGAAATACAACTTTTGTGTTTAGCCACAAGGGGGCGCATTGGCTGGTTAGGGTGAAGTGGAAAGACTGTGCTGTGTACTGTCAGTACGACCCTGGGCCATAGAACTGTCTTCATTCTGTAGCTGGTCCACTTTTCCCTTTGCACAAAAGTCAGCAACTTGGCTGCAGGGAGACAGTGGGACCAGAGGTGTGTAAGGAGGTGCTGATTACATGTGGACAGAGAGGAGGAAAGAGGAGTACTAAAGGTCGTTGCTTTTGAACTCTCATCCTTCTCTTTCCTCTGCCCAGCACTTGTAATTGGAAAGAAGACTCAGGTGTGAATTACCATGTTACGTGATTCTTCCGCTGCAGAGAGAGCCCCTGGGTGCTACGACCAGTGGCAGTGGACTGGCGCCTGGTTCCTGGGGAAAGGTGAGCCTCTTGCACAGCCTTAAGGATAATGTCCAGTTGAGTGCAGGGTAGGAT
>PVJS01000042.1:60831-165499 GCA_004027185.1 Glis glis
TGCACGTGGAGAGTCAGAGGAACCAGTAGCTGGTCGAACGGTCTAAGAGCTGGAGTCTTAGGATCGGAGCAACCACTAATTCAGTCCCAGTCCAGGACGTGAAGATCAGGAAGCTCTTCGGAGAAACGATGGTGAAGTTTCAGTTCCAAGAGCTGGAGGCCGAGAAGATCAAGAAGCTCTTCAGAGAAAGGCGAAGCCGACGACCGACGATCTCAGGCGAGAGCAGATGCGTTTTCCTCGGAAAGAGTCGGACGCACTCTACGCGGCTTCTCCCTCTTTTATCTAAGTCCGCACCTATCAGAATCCTGCTGCCTACATTCAGGGCAGGGCTTTCTGTTTAATCTGCTGTTACACACCCAAAGTCACATGATCTTGGGTGTGTCATGATCAGGTCAAGTTGACAACCTAGATTGACTATCACAGGGGGGTGAGTGGAAAAGCCTTAACCATTCCAGCATTAATGTAGTTTTCTTCCCTTTCCCTGAGATAAGGACCTTCACAGTACATCAATAATGAATTAGGAAAATAAAGAGAGTGTTCTTATCTGTTACAGAGCTATAATACAATAAGACCTTAGCCATGAAGATCATACACAGAAAATATGCATACTGCTCTAAGAGGCCCTTGTTGTCTAATTAGCTGTTTGTTAAGTTGCATTTGAAGAGTCATCGCTCAGCTGGGTGCAGTGGCACAGGTCTATAATTCCAGTACTTGGGAGGATGAGACAAGAGGGTCATAGGTTCGAGGCCAGCTTCAGTAAGTTAGCAAGACTCTCAGAAACTTTTGCAAGACCATGTTTTAAAATAAAAACTAGAGCCAGGCGTGGTGGCGCATCCTTGTAATCCCAGTACTTGGGAGGCTGAGATAGGAGGGTCGCAGGTTCGCGGCCAGCCTCAGCAACTTGTGAGGTCCTCCGCAACTTAGTGGGACCCTGTTTCAAAAAAAATAAAGAATAAGAAATAGGGCTGGGGGTGTATCTTGGAGGTAGAATGCCCCTGGGTTCAATCTCAAGTACTGCAATAAATAAATAAATAAATAAATAAATAAATAACATAAAAACTAAAAAGGATTGGGGTGTAGCTCAGAGGTAGAATGCCCCTGAGTACCAAAATCCTAGTACCAAAAAAGAAAAAAAGTCATCACTCAATATTTTATTCCCATATTGTAAGGCCTGAACTCCTATGTGCTGACATCTCCGAACCTCTCAGGGTCCTAAAGGCCCAGCCATGTCGCCCCTGCTCTCATCAGATGTAAGCATCCCTCCTCCACCAAGCAGGAAAGTCTCCTTGTGCAGCTACGGACGAGGCCGGCTTTGCTCTGCCTTGTCTTCAACCCCGCTCAGTTTGCCAGCCTGCAAATTACTCAGAGCAGCCTATCACTTCCACTGGAGCAAGAACTCTCGAGATGGAGCCATGAAACCTGGAAGGGTACGTGTTCTGGAGGCTCTGGGAGGCCAAAGACAAAGGGCTAGAGGTTGCCAATAAACAAAGTGGAAGAGGACCCGGGATGTTTCTTTTGGCCATGGTGGTTAGAAGGTGTGTGGTGCCTTTATCAGGGGGACTCTCAGAGAAGATTGGGGTAGAAACCAAGCTGCAGTGGAGGAAAGAGGAAGTCAAATGTGAGGAAAAGACGACCGTCAATGCACGTGTGTCTATATCTGTATCGCTGATTAAATGGAATGATGAAAAATAGTAGAATGGGAGTCCAAGGTATCAAAGGCAAAGAAAATGATTTTTTTTAAAAATATGGGAGATATTGAGCATCTTTGTGATAAGAAGATTCCAAAGGAGTGCAGAGATGAAAGAGTGAAGGTAACTAGTGGGGCCGTGTCCTGGGAAGGAGGATGTCTACGCTTGTCATCAAAACACAGGTGTAGAGATGTGATAGGCCCAGGGAAGGGGACAGCTGGCCACACCATCGTAGGACTGAAGAGGAAACCTAGGGGGCAGTGTGTTTCAGATTTAGGCCTTCCTCTCAGCCTGCTTTCCATAAAGCCCTGAGATTTAATTCCTATGTGCTCTTTATCCCAGTCATGTTCTATCAAAGGTGGGTCAGGACTGAGGCTTCTCTAGGATATTCCAGAGTAACCACCCTCTGCAAAGTAGGGGTCTAATATAATATAAACCCAGGTGGAAAGGATTTCTCTTCAAAATTGTTCTCTGTTGCTCTAAACCTCAGTGTCTGTCTCTGTGATTTCCTAGTTATTCCTTTTTTTTTTTTTTTTGGTGGTACTGGGTATTGAACCTAGAAGCCTTTTACCTCTGAGTTACACCCCCAGTCCTTTTTGTAAACATCTGAACCAGGGCCTTGCTAAGTTGCTGAGGCTGGCTTGCATCCTGTGATTCTCCTGTCTCAGCCTCCCAAGTAGGGGGATTACAGGCGTGTGCTACCATACCTGGCTCTCCTTGTTCCGCTTTCCACTTCTTCTCCAGATACAAAGACACACAGACTTTGGAAACTGAATGCTGGGTTTTGAACTATAGATTTGGCTCTTTGAATCTACACAGGCCCAGAGAAACCTGTTTCATAATGAGCAGTGTTGAGAGTAGTAGCCTCACAGGCTTCCTCTCAGCAAAGTCCTGCAAGGAATGCTACCTAATGGTATCACTGCGCTTTTACAAACAACCTAGCCCTTGAAATAGCAGAACTTTTATACTTTGCAATATGTAGCATAGCAGGCATCGGTATCTTTTGAAAGTCACGGAGGTATACTCATTACTTCATACAAGAGTCTTTTAAAGAGGGATTTAATTGCATACTTGAATTATTTTTCTTTTAAAAAAGGCCACTGTCCCCAAAGTGCTGATCTTTGCTGTGATGTTATGTGTCTATCAGTAGAATAACCAACAAATGCTCTTGAAAAAAATGTAATTGATTGCCTTCCAGGTAAAGATGCATCTTATCCATGAATAAGAAATTTACTGCGTTTTGAAAGAGTCTGGAGGGATCATTTTCAGGACAACTGTTCAGATACTTTCCCATTATTATATGACTCTATTTTTTCCCCCAAAGATGTTAAAACTCTCATATGTGCATACTCAAAAGTCTGGAAATGTAAATTCCTAGCCTTCATAAATATCTTCCTAAAAGAAGAGATTTGGTGGGCTTGAAACTGTTAAAAAATTTAAAAGTAGAACATTTAAAAATATTTATTTAAAAGAAACTATTTTTTCAAGAGGACAGAATTTTACCTCGAGTTCAACAAGAAATCTTTTATTATTTACTGTGTAAGTTGAAAATCAAGTGTCAAGATTTCCTAAGGACAACCAAAGTTGCCTTTATTCTATTAACATCAATTCATTTCCTGAGAAGCCTTTTTACCCATGATGGCTATCAACCCAAATTTAAAAATAAGCGAAACTTAAGACCAGGTCTGCAAATAACTGTATTTCAAAGCCTCAAACTAAGATAACAACCACCCATGTATTTAATCACATTGCTCTTGTTAAATTTTTAAATAATTGTTGTGGTGCAAAAAAAATGTGTATTTCTAATAAACTCTCTCCTTTGCATTTCTGTTTATGTGTTTTACAGCGTTGTTACGACATTGCTGTTTAGCACACCATCACATGTAAACTCATGAAGAATTTCATGGGCATGCTTGTCAAATACTGTGCTGATGAGTTTCTGTCCAAAAGGGTTTGGAATCCGCTGACTGTACAAACTCAACTAAAGTTAACTTAGTTTTTAAAAGGGTTAAGTTCCAGCTTTGAAACTGCTCTTGCCTTACACACACCCAACACCGATATTGCACTCCAGTAAAACACACCAAGGCCCCGTTGGGGATAATTCCAGTCCAGGCTCCCAGGACCAGGGCCAGGGCCGGCTCCCCCGCGAGGATCAGGCTCCTCCCAGCGTCCGGCCTGGGTGCCAGGAGGCAGAGGTTGCTCAGGCAGCACGATCGGAGTGAGTCATGCGCCCGGAAGCCTTCCCCTTTATCAGGGAGGACGAGAAGCGCCGCGGAGCAGCAGAGCAGCCGCCGCAGCCGCAGCCGGAGTCTCCCAGGTACCGGGCTGGGGAGGCGCTCGGTTCCCACGGCGGGTACCTCCGCCCTAGAGCCGGGGCGGCGTGGGAGTGAGCCAGGGGCGGGGAGGAGGCGGAGAAAGAGAGGAGAGAGCTGGCAGGGCCCTGGAGAAAGAGCAGGAGAGCTGGCAGGGCCCAGGCCGGAGGTGAGCGGGATGGAGGCAGGGATGCTGCGGGCGCAGGGGTCCGCCTGGCACCGCGCGGCCCGGGTCGGTCCCGAGCTTGAGCCACCGCGGAGGGCCGGGAGCGCGGCGTGCAGGCCAGCTCTGGGTCGGAACCTCTCTTCCGACCGGAGTGTCGGTGTCCCCGCCCTCGATTCGCCAGCAGAGGGGAGAGGCGGGCCGCCCGAGTCACGGGTTCGGATGCACGAGGTGGATGGGCGGGAACTTCGCGGAGGCGGAGTGGGAGGAGCGCCGGTGGAAAAGGAAGACTGGAGCAGGGCTGGCAGCTTTGCATGCAATTCAGGGGAGCCTGGGGCAAGTTTAGGGAGGTGCTGGGCCGAGGCCGCCTCCAGCTCAAGTTTCTGCTCTCTCTGCGGTATTGGCTGTACCTTTCCTCTCCCCTCCCATCCATCACCCTTCCTTCCATCCTGCATCCTTTTACACCCCCCTCTCTCTCTCCCTCCCTTGCTTCCTATTGAACCCAGGGGCATTCTATCTCTGAGCTACTGTTGCCGGGGAAAAGTCCGAGCCCCAGTGAGCAGGACCCAGAGGCTTGATTAAGATGCCACGAGGTTTATTCACCTGGTGAGGCTCAGAGAGCAAAGCTCCAGGTCTGAGCCCCGAGCCCAGAAATTACAAGCTTTTTATGCAATAACCAACTTAATTTTGGGGACGGGGGAGTGAGTGGAAAATTTTTACCTAGCTTAAGCAGTTTACAGAAACAGAACAGCAGTCAGCCTGTATGTCATTCTGTGTTCCGGTATCAAGGGTCTTGCTTGGTGGTTGTAGCTGCCCGGAAAGTCCCAAGTATGTTTATCTTGGGAGGGGGTCTGAGGGGGGGGGCTTTGTTCTCCTGGTCCCTTGTTCTTCAGCCAAAAGTTGTTTACTGGAACAAGGATGTGCTCCTACCTCACTACACCCCAGCCCTTTTTATTTTGAAACAGGGTGTCGATAAGTTGCTGAGGGTCTCCTGAAATTGCTGAGACTGCTCTCGAACCCGTGATCCTCCTGTCTCAGTCTTCCAAATACTGGAAAACGGGCCACCATTGCCTGGCTCTGTATCTTTTATCTTTTCTTTCTCTGACTGTTAACCTTCAACTTGGGGGAAAAATGCTTTCTCACACCCCCGCCCCAGCCACAGTAGTTCCTTTAATTATTTTAATTAGTTCCTTACTTCCTAGGGACTCTCCAACCCTTTAGGTCCCACCCCACTCCAGCCTGAGGGCGCCCCAGGCTCAGGCAGCCTGGGCCAGCAGACACACCCTTCCAGTTCTCCCAGTACATCCCTGATTGCTGGGGCACAATGTCTTTTTTCTTCCTTTTATGATCTTCAAATATTGGAAATTCCCCAGAATTAGGTGGAATTGTACTTCCAGTAACCACACATTCTGAGTAAGTTCATCCATTCATGTCGAATCACTTGGACTCAGGATGCTGATGGCTTCCAACTCATCTTACCTCCTACCTATATTTCCAAACAGGCCTTGGCTGCCTTTGTGACAGGTTCAGTTGGATGGCATGCTCCGCACATCCCAAATGGAATGTCACCTTCCCCATTCTAAGCTGGCTCCTCCTGTAAACGTCCTATGGTTCATGAGGTTCATGACCCACCCTAAATATCAATGTAGCTGGGGCCTCAGCCTCATCCCTGCCTCCTGCCCCTTCCTGCATGTGGGAGCAGCCCCTCTCCGGGCAATTTCATGTCCTGCTTCTCCACTGCAGCTCTTTCCTCGGCATCAGTCACTGGTCCATGATAGTGGTCTACCAGCAGGTTCCCAGCCCCTTTCCACACCATAGAGTGAGCCACCTTTTTCTAAAACCACAACATACACCTGTAAGACATTGCTTAAAAAACATGTATGGCTTTCCAGAACCTAGCTCAAGTTCAGACTCCTGAACCTGGCATAAGAGGCCCTCTTCCTCCTGCCCACGGCCGTCTCACAGGAAACCATGCAGACCTACTCCCTTGGACCCCGTACAAGCCTGTTCTTCCTGCCATGTTCTTCACACCTGCACAGCCCTTAGCCCCAAATCCCTCCTTGTCATACCTACAGAATGGCTGCCCAACCTTTCAGAGCCAGCTTCTCTGGAAAGTCTTCCCAGGCTCCTATAGAGAATTTGTTCCACTTGTGTGTATGTGTGAGTGTGTGTGTGTGTGGGGTGTAGTACTTTGTAACTTGTCCTGTTTGAAACCATGACTCCCCTAGGGTGTGAGATCCTGGTCAGAAATTATTACATTTATTTTTTATCTTTTTTCCCCAAGCTGTAAGGGTGTATGCGTGGGGAGGGGCTCATGGAGTTTTCAGGGGTTCAAGGGTCCCAGGGGAGAATCATGTCAGGTACTTAGCAGTGAAGGCTTGCTTCTGAGGCTGTCACTTTTGTGAGCCCCGTGGACAGTATTGAATTGTCCTCATCCTTGTTTGTTCAGCTGTGAACGGAAAAGTAGCTGAATGCCAATTCATTTTAGTGGCTGGAAATCAAGACTTTCCGTTACTGTGTTTTTGTGACAGTCCATTTGTGGCTCTTGCACCTCACGGCAAGGGCCTTCTGTTGAAATTAATTCCTTTTTAGATTTGTTGGCAAGACCCATTTTGTTTCAGTTTCCAACCTTTTCAAAAGCTTTCATGTACAAATGAGATGGGAGCCCCAGGAAAACAGGTGGAAAGGTCTGATCCCTGGCTCCTGCGCTTGCCTGACTGTTGGCGGGAGGCCCCAGAGGTGTGCTTAGGAGTGAGTGTGCCAATTTGTGTGTGTGGTCACTAAGGGATCCACATGGATGGCAAGTACTGTGCTGCTGACCAGCACCTGGATGTTAGAAAGGAATGGAGGTGAGGACGTGAGGTGCAGGAAGAGGAAAGATGGAAGAAACCAGAAGTGGGAGTTTGAAATCAAGAGCAATTAAAGAGGCCAGGTGTGGTGGTGCACACCTGTGATCCCAATACTTGGGAGGCTGAGACAGGAGGATTGCAGGCTCAAGGCCAGCCTCAGCAATGTAGTGAGGCCCTCAGCAACTTAGTGAGACCCTGTTTCAAAATAAAAAAAAATAAAAATAGGGCAAGAGGTGTAGCTTGGAGGTAGAACGCCCCTGGGTCCCATCCCCAGTACCCCGTCCAAAAAAAGAGCAATTTAAATGTAAAGTTGAGATTGGTACAATAGTTTAGTCTATTCCCTTTGCCTGTTTAGACAAGATGATCACATACTCTCTCTCTCTCTCTGTCTCTCTCTCTCTCTCATAGTCATCAACCTAAGTTTATGACTGCCTCACCTTGAGTCCAAAGCTCTTACTCTAAAGTAGGATCAAATCCAAATGTATTTGTGTCTCTATCATATCTGGCTTACCTAAATCTCTCCCTTGTTTGGGGTTCTCGGTGCCCACTTCTAGTTGGCCCAGTTTTTTGAAGTTGGAATATTGCTTCCTGGCTCCTAGTTTCTGAAGTATCAATTGTAGGGTGAGGATGTGTGGGCATTCGCTGGCCTGGAGCAGGCTGTACCCTATTCTTCTGGGGAATTTGCTCACAGCAGGAAGCATTACATTTGCAAAGGCCCTGCTGGGTAAGAAGATGTAGTAGCCACAGAGTTCAGGGACTGGGAGTGGGTATCTTTGGGGGTGTGCCACCTAGCACACCTGGCATCCACCTACAGGGCACTAGTGGCCATGTGGCCACAGGAGGGCTTGGTTGACATGCCTCTGTGTCATGCATTTGGTCCAGATCTTCTCAGATGGATGATCTCCGTGAAGCAAATGGCACTTTTGCCATCAGCTTATTAAAAATGTTGGATGAAGGGGACAACTCGAGAAACATATTCTTCTGCCCCCTGAGCGTCTCCTCTGCCCTCGCCATGGTTTTCCTGGGAGCAAAAGGAAACACTGCAACCCAGATGTCCCAGGTATGTATGCCTGCAGGAAAAAAGAAAAAGGAACAACGGCAGATTGTTTTTGCTTCCATAAAGCTGGGCATTTTTACCCTCCCTTCAGCTGGTCGAAGCCAGTGTGGGAGGAGGAGACTGTGGGTATTCCTACATGGGCAGATAGAAGTAGAAAGGTGAGTTGTGTAGGGTAGATCATCTCCTCTAATGTTTATGGGAGGAATCAACTCCTTCAGTTATTTTCTCTAGATAAAGCCATCAAACATTCCGGTGAAATCACGTCTTGACTAAATAAGGTAAACTAGAATTGTGTCCTACACAAAACCAAAAAGTTTCAACCTTGTTATATTTTAAACTTTTGCTAACATTATGTTTTAAATAGAAATGCAGCTGTGTAAATGAACATTTTGTTCAATGGGTTATTTTAGTGTATGATTATGCATAAGTAGAAGAAAAATTACAGCACAAATATGGACTTAGATCTTTTGGAGTTATTTAGAGGGAATGCATAATCTGACTAATCCTAAGTACTTATGTGTACCCTTTTCTACAAATGGGGTAGTGGGTAATACTTCAGGGACATTTCTTCAACCATTTGGCAAAAGCATCCCAGAAAACTGCTGCAAGGACATCCGTTTGCCACTTGGGCCAGGGGTGTTGGGTGATAGGCTGTGCATCCATAGACCCCAATTGAGAGCCCCCTGGGGTCGAGGCTTTGAACTGGTGGTGACTGGAAGACACAGGAACAATCTTAATTCTCACTTTGACTTCACTTGTAAATTGCAATCTGGTCCGAAGAACTCCTGCAAAATTGCAGATGAAACATTTTTATTTTTATTTTTATTTCTGGGTTTTTTTGTGTGTTCCTTGGGTCGAATTAGATTAACCCCAGCTACCTATTTTTTTCCTGTTCTGCTATCTTCTTGGGTTATCACATTCTGCTTTTCTGGCATGGATAAATCTGCTAGACCAGGGGTTCCCACCTAGGTGGGCATTTCGGCTCCTTGTCTGGAGAGTTTTAGTTCTCACAGCAGAGAGGTGCTGCTGCCCTCTAGTGGGCAGAGGCCAGAAATGTTGCAAAGCAATCTACCAAGCACAGGACAGCATCTACTACTGAGTTATCCCGCCTCAAATGTCTCAGTGCCAAGGTTGAAAACACCTGTGCATGACAATTAAACAAAAATCCTTCCAGATAGAAGCCTGTGTGATTTTCAGTCCAGAGATTTTTTTTTTGGAAATAACTCTTTGGACAGTGTAACGACCCTGTTAAAAGTAGGTGTGGCTTTCTATTCCTAGGCACTTTGTTTGAACGGAGATGGAGATGTTCACAAAGGTTTCCAGTCACTTCTGGCCGAAGTTAACAAAAGTGACACTCAGTACTTGCTGAAATCTGCCAACAGACTCTTTGGAGAGAAAACATGTGATTTCTTTCCAGTAAGTAAAACATGTACATTGATGAAAACAATTTGAGAATAAGAAACTATAGGAGACTAGAGAATTAGGTATAACTGTACTGCTGAAAAAAGTGCTTAGAATTACACCTCTGCTATTATAATTTTGAGTCTTATTATTGCTTCCAAAATATGTCCTTTTAAAATTGTTTCCTGAAGACAATTCAATATTTCTATCCTCTTCCACCCAAGACTTCTTATCTCTTTGATTCCTTATCTCTGAGTGACCATATCATTCGATGAGTTATACCAAACTCGTCCCCCAGGCCCACCGCTGCTCCTTGAGCTGGTTCTGGCTGAGACGGCCTTTCAAGGCCTCTTAAATTTGCTCCCTCTTCTAAACCACCCCTGGCTAAGCTTGTGTCCAGACTCACTGTATCTTCCTATTATTACCACTTGCTCCTAACTGGTCTTTCCAAGTCTTGCCTGGCCCTTTTGTTTTCCTCATAAAGCCACAGCACTAATAGAATAGTCTTTCTAAAATGAAAATCTGTTCCCACTTCAGCATATAATTCCACAGTTACCTAGTCTACTCAGAGCCTGCCACAATGTGGTAAGAGAGGTCCAGAAGTTATGCCACATAATATCCAAGGTGATGCTATCTTGAGATTAATGGCATCATCAGGCGATATACTGTCTGGGAGCTCCGAGGGTTCTCATGTAAGACTCAGATGCCTCCCTGTCTTGGCTGCTGTTGGGTACCGTCCTCTGGAAGTTGGCTGCTCTGGGTTCACCTATCGCCGGAGGTGACTCTGGATCCCAGGAGCCTCCTGGTGAATCAGTGCTTATTATTGAACATTAGCATGATCTTTGAATACTGGGGACACAGGGAACCAACTTCCACCTTTCTCAGTTGCTTGACTCCTAAAATATTTGAGAACAGAGAATGGGGAGACGATGGGAGCTTGCCAGGCATATTATATCTGAAAACAGATTTTTGTGGGTTGAGTTGCTGGGTTTTAATGTACTGGGTACTGAACTTTCCTAATTTGACCCCAATTTACATTTCAACTTCCCCGATTCACAGAAACATACACACTCACATATTTACACATTGCACATGTCTGTGTATGTACTCACATGCACACTCATGCAATCACATGTTCATATGCACACTCTCCCTTGCACACACACCGTGATCCTATCACACTCCTCTCCCCGAGGTCTTTCCTTGCTCCATATTCTCCCCAACAACCATGGTGTCCCAGGTCTATAATGCTGTTTCATTATTTCTCCTCCTGTAGATCTGATTTCTTGACAATCTAATCCCACCAGGGAGCCTCTCAATCACTCCACAGAAATGTTTCAGACACCGTGGTTGGTGCTGCTAATATAAAAATGAGTAAAAGAGTGATAGTCTGCCTAGCAGGGGGAATAAAGTCAAACTCAGTGCAGAGTATTTGACAGAGATGTTCCTGGGCTGTTTTGTGCACAGATGGGGCAACCATGGCATCTTGTGTGTGTCTATGCGTATAGGCTCTCTGTCTCACCAGGCTGTGGGCTACCTCCTGAGGCGTTGTATCTACACCTGGTGCCCAACACCTCACACGGTGCGGGTACTGAGCAGGTGGTCCATACACTGGTGCCAGTTATCTGCATGTTTCTTAAAGTGCAGCATGGCCTTTTCAAGTGTTTAGGACAGAAACATGTTAGGAGGAGAAATGTTGCTTTTGCAGTTGTGGGAAGCTTTGCCGAATCTAGCCAAATTCAGCGTTGTGTGTTTGTAGACTTTCAAGGAATCCTGTCAGAAGTTCTATCAGGCAGAACTGGAGGAGCTATCCTTTGCTAAAGATACTGAAGAATGCAGGAAACATATCAATAACTGGGTGACAGAAAAGACTGAAGGTAAGAGGTTTTAATTTAAGAGGACCTTTAATTTAAGAGTTACTAGGATAGAAGGGGAGGCCGAAGTGGACTGGGATGAGCCCCCCCAGGGTGATGTCACTGTGACCCAGTTACTAGAGGCCTCTTTGTGTGTTTGCTGGGTTTTCAGGCCAGCAATGCAATTCTTTTCTTTCTCTTGGTTTTATCAGGTCATGACATAATGATTTAAAAAAGTTAACCTAATGTTAGGATCTCAGACCCCTCCCCTCTATTATGCTGGAAAATCCCCAATAAATGCTTCCTCTTTGGGGCTCTGTTTATCTTCTATCTGGGGAGACCCTTGCCAGGATCCAAGGCAGAAGGGTTTTAATTAGGTTGCAGTATAGACAAAACATCAGTTTCTGTTGTCATGTTACTTCCTGGTGGTAATCTGAGAAGTTCATCGGCTTCATCTTAGTCCTCTCCCTCCTGCTTAACTTAATAGTGACTACACTTATTTTCCGAGTGTGACCTTTTTTGCATTTGCCCTGGGTTCTGGAAGTGCCACTAATGTGGAGCCCGCAAGCCCTGTCCACAACACATTCCATTCTGCCAGAAATATTTCTTTCAATTCCTGACATGAGATAGAGAATACCTGAATACCTAACAAGAAATTTAGATACTTCTAAAATGTGGGGCAGTTGAGTCACATAATTCTTCAAGTGCCAATCTGACACTCAGTGTTTCATCCACTCAGTCTTTGTGGCACACCCACTGTGTCCCATGCAGCAGCAATGCCATTGGTCATGCTGAAAGCCAGTGTGATAGTTAGCTTGCGAAGGGAAGAGCCTTTCACGTTTTTTTCCTCCATCTGTCCAGATGGGCTCTAGCTCCCCAGTTGACCCAGCAGTACTAAGTGACCTGAGAGGTTTCTCCACATCTCGCCCTCTGTACCCCTCACTTCTCCTCTCTGTCTACTCACACCCTCTGTCCCTAAGGCTCACCATCCAGAATATTAGACCTTGTCCCCTCTCTCACTGGACAACTCAACTTGGGTCCCTTTATACCATCCCCCTAACTCCTCTTCCCCGTTCCCTCCTCTAGGTAGTCTACATTCTCCCACTTACAGGCCTGTGTTCCCCATCCTTTGGGAGCCTTTTCTTATCTAATGAGACTTGAAGATTGGCACAGAGCAGTGATTCTCAGCCAGGGGTGGTTAAATATTCCCACAATGCCCAGGACAATGAATTATCCAGCCTAATCTGCCAGTGGTGGTGCTGTTGAGATATGATGGTGCCAGGGTCCAGAGCCCATAGTCAGAATCAAAACTCCTGGGTTCTTTTCTCAGCTTGGCTACTTGCCATGTATATGAACTTGCCCAAACATAGAGAAAATGCTCTGGTCTTGAGTTTCAACCTCTTTTTAAACTGAGGGAGAAATCAAAGTTACCGTACCTGCTGCAAGATTGTTGTTTAAGGACAAATGATACGCTGCGTGTGAAAGACAGGACTCTAGCTGGCTTTAAGCAACTCTGGGCTTTATATGTCAAGGGGATTGAAAAAGAATGCTGATTTCCTGCCAATTGCTTTAAACTTCTCTCCTGTTCTTTACAGGTAAGATTCCAGAGGTGCTGGGCCCCGGGACAGTGGACCCACTGACTAAGCTGGTCCTTGTGAATGCGATGTATTTCAAAGGAAAGTGGAATGAGCAATTCGACAGGAAGCATACAAGGGGAATGCCCTTTAAGACTAACAAGGTAGGAAAATGTTTTTTGATACACTGCTACTTTCTTAAAGTAATAAGCTGGGAAATGATGAGTGGAAAAGTAATTTTTTATACTATCTTGATTCTTAATCTATTTCTGAATGAATTGAATACACCCTGCATACCTGTAATTGGAGGGAAGAGAAGAGGATCTAACAAAATTAGTATTGATAATTTTGTGTTTTCATCCTTATTCAAGTCCATCTCTGATTATATGATTTGGGTTGGAGGAAAACTTCTTCTGAGCCTTGGGATTATGTTGGTTTTATGCTATCCCTGTCTCTATTTACTAAGATGTCAGTGGCCGCAATGGCAATGGTAGCTCTGCGTATTTGTTGCCTAAGAATCCAAGGCTATACAGTTTTGCACAACAGCAACAAAAAAGTGTTAGCAGATGTTAAGGCTAACTTTAAAATAATTTTCTGCTTTCCCTCATAAATATGATAATGGCTTGGGTCAATAGTCGTTATCTCGGGATTTAACTTCCATCAACCTGATAATAGCAAATTGCACAAAGATATGAAAGTTAAAAATATATTTGATGCAAGCATTGAAAATGTCTGACCTTATACATCGTGTCAAGGTCCCTTCCCCAAGAAAATTAAAGTCATAAAATAAACTATACAACTGGGCAACTTTTAGAGTGAAAATATAATTCACTTTGGCCTATACACCTTCTCTAACCAGATCCTTCTGCCCTATAGCTGAATATTAGTTAATGCTCTTATTAACTTAGATAAGTAATTTTTTAATTATAAGGTCTGTGGGAGTGCTTCTTTATGAATTTTCTCAAAAGAGCAAACAATTTCTTCCCAAAGTACTCTAGAATTTTATGTCCTACATTCATTAAGCTATTCTCTCATCTGGTAACATTTGATGTGGGGGAACCATAGCATATTCTACTCAATACTAACATGTACTAATAGAGACTTTACATCTAATAGCATAAATGCATGGATAATTGTCTTATCCTTGTCTAGGAGTTTTGGAAGTTAGATATATCTTATTTTTAGTAAACTATGCTCATTATTAAGTTTCTAATTTTAATCTTTTATTTTTATTAGGAGAAAAAAACAGTGCAGATGATGTTCAAGAAAGCTAAATTTAAAATGGGGTATGTAGACGAGGTGCACATGCAGGTCTTGGAGCTGCCCTACGCAGAGGAGGAGCTGAGCATGTTCATTCTACTTCCCGATGAAAACACTGATCTTGCTGTGGTGAGCTCTGGGTGATGAGTCTTTGTCTCTACATTCCAGCTGAGCTCATTTCTTTAGGTCCATCTACCAGATGGTAATTGAGGAGGGGTGCTGGGTGTGAACTCCATTGCATATTTTTTGGTGAACATGTATATGTATTTCTTTTGAGTATATGTCTAGGAATGGACAAAGTTTTTATGAAACTAAGAAGAGAGTTCCAAAACTGTAACAGCACCCTTCTTTATTTTGAAGGGAGGGGCTAGCTGAGGGCTCAGTAATTATTGGCCAAAAGTCCTGGAAGAAGGGTAGGGGTGGACCTGAGTAGTTTCTCAAATATCAGTGTGCATATGAGCCTCCTGGGGATCTTATTAAAATGCAGATTTTAGGCCAGGCGTGGTGGTGCACGCTTGTAATCCCAGTACTTTGGGAGGCGGAGACCGGAGGATCCGGGTTCGTGGCCAGCCTCAGCTCTCTCTCTGTCTCTCCCTGTCTGTCTGTCTATCTGTCTGTCTCTCTCTCTCTCTACTTAGTGAGGCTTCTGCAACTTCGTGAGACCCGGTTTCAAAATAAAGTATAAAAAATAGGGCCAGGGGTGTAGCGCAGAGGTAGAACGCCCCTGGGTTCTATCCCCGGTCCACCAAAAAAAAAAAAAAAAATGCAGATTTTGATTCAGTAGAATGTCCCTTGAGATTATGCCTTTCTGGCAAGATTCTACACAAATCAGATGTTGCTGATCAATGGACTGCATGTTGAGTGGCAAGGGTCTAAAGTACAGGTGGGGGATTTACCCTAGACAGGAAGAGAGAGGTCTTCTCATGATAGAAAAGGAACAGAGTCCAGGAAAGGAGAAAGTACATTCATAAGGTAGGAAGTACAGTACCAACTGTGTGCTGGTAAACTGATTCCATGAGAGGTGGGTGGCCCTCATTTTTAACGTCTAGTGATTCCCATGGTGTAAATATTTCCACCATGGCTGGCTTGAGGCTACAATTGATGTGAGCCAACTCCTTCACACCCGAGGGTAGGGCTACTTGATTTGCTTGGTTTCTCTATGGAAGCAGAAAGTTATTGACATAAGTCAAGAATAAGATCTTGAAGAAATGTAGACAAGTCTAGGAATAGAGCTACTGTCAAAACTGTCACTGGAAGGGAGGCCTGACCTGGATACCAGTCAGTAAAGGGATGGGGAGATGTAAGGGGAAGCCCCCCTCACTCCTCTTTTCCTCTTTATGGATAAATACAAACAGTGATAAGTCTTGGAGGATCTGAAGTTAACTCCACACAGGCAGAGTGCAAACAAAGATGCCGGATATATCCATCCTATTCCCTCCTGGAAGCCACACCTCCTATATATTCAGATACTGATTTCCACCTTTTTAACCCTGAACGAGTTGACCCCTGATTCAACCCTGAGTAGCCCCCTAATGGATTCAGAATCAGAGTTCTGAGCTATGTTCTGTCCTCATTTGGACAAACAATCTCTCCAACTTGCAGTAATGTGTATTAGGTGGATATTAATACAATCAATTGGTATATTTTTTAAATTGTCAGAAATGTGCTTTTAATATTTGAAATGAGCTTAGTGCAGATTGTTTTAATTAAGACTTTTTATTTGTCTCTGATGCTTTCTCTTTTACTCTCGTATCCATAAGACAGGGAAAATATGGGAATTTAGGGGGCAATCAAGATGTGTTTATAACAAGAAAAATATCTGTAGATTGTCTTGGATGGGAACTCACCATCTAATTCCATGACACAGAGAGGGGTAATAAGTGGGTGGTGGTCGCCAGCCTGTTGTCCTCTACATGTTAAGATTTGGCCCTTCACTGTTCCAGGTGGAGGAAGCGCTCACCTATGAGAAGTTCAGAGCCTGGACAGATCCGGAAAGCTTGAAGGAAAGCAAAGTTCAGGTTTTCCTTCCCAGACTGAAGCTGGAGGAGAGTTATGACTTGGAGTCTTTCCTTCGAAGATTAGGAATGACTGATGCTTTTGAGGAAACCAAGGCCGACTTTTCTGGAATGTCAGCCAAGAAGAACGTGCCCGTGTCCAAGGTGGCCCACACGTGCTTTGTGGAGGTCAACGAGGAAGGCACAGAGGCGGCCGCAGCCACTGCCGTGGTCAGAAATACCCGGAGTGCCAGAGTGGAACCAACATTTTGTGCAGACCGCCCTTTCCTCTTCTTCATCAGGCACCAGGAAACCAACAGCATCTTGTTCTGTGGCAGGTTCTCTTCTCCATGAGGAGAGGCAGCTGCTGTGTATGCCCTCCTTTCCTCCCGGCCTACTCAGCCTTCATTAAAATTCCGCGTGGCCAGATTGGTGTGGTGGCTAAATTGTGTCTCAAAGTGGTTGTACCATCTAACATTCCTAATGAAGCATATGGGAGTTTGGGTTGCTCTGCATCCTCAGCAGCACTCGGGGGTCAATGATGGTATTTTAGATCTGTAGTCGTATCTCACTGTGGTTTTAGTTGGCATTTCCCCTAGTGACTAATTATGTTCAGCATTTCTTCATGTGGTCATTTGCCATCCATCTGTGTTCTTTGGTGAAATGTTTTTTTAAATGTATTAACCATGTTTTACAGCTTTTTGTTTTGTTTTCTTATTCTATTTTGAGAACTCTTGTGTTATAGATACCAAATGACCAGATATGTGCTTTTTAAACATTTTTTATCACAGCTCAGTATTCTGTCATATACATTATAAGATCTAGAAATCAACCCAAACTAGTGACCTATCAACAAACTTCCTTCCATCCTTCTATTTTTGTTGGTATATTACTTTTTTCCCTTCTTTACAGTCATTACAATACAATATTTAGAAGAAAAGGAGGGAATAACATATTCTTTCCCTATTGTGGTGTTCCAAAAGTTTGCTACTTATGGATTGTCTACTTGTGCTGTTTCTTATTGTAGGAGTAAAGATTATAATAAGGAACAAAAGGAAAGCACAACATTATAATTATAAGCTGTCCTAATTTGTGTGGAGAGGAGGTAAAGAATAATATGAAAGGGTAACCTGGGAGACTCATTTAGATTGGCAATGAGGGGGGGACCACTTTGAGAAATCAATATTGAAGATATTTGAAATTTTGAATTAGACTATATATATGTAACATACATATATAATAAATACTATATATTTTATATGACATATATATGTATAAAATAATGAATAAAATATATGTATAAAATATATATTTATATGTGGGGGGCAATGGGGATTGAACCCAGGGGCATTCTATCTCTGAGCTACACCCCCAGCTCTATTTTATTTTGAAACTGGGTCCCACTAAGTTACTATGCACATGGCCTCAGAGCTGTGATCCTCCAGTCTCAGCCTCCCGAGTACTGGGATAATAGACGTGCACCACCACGTCCAGCAAGTAAAGGGTATATTAATGGGGAAAGTTGTCCTGGAAAGAAGGAATGGCACATTCAAATTCTTGATGGTAAAAGATGCTTAATGAAGAAAAGAGTGACAATTTGGGAGAAGAGTTGTGAACCAGAGGGGGAGTAGAAGAGAGGAGGCTGAAGAGGAAGGCCCATTTGGATCATAAAAGTTGTGATAAGCCATGAAAAATATTTACATTTATGATTAATGCTATTGATACCTTTTAAAGGTTTTAAATTCAGGAGAGAAATACCTAAATTTGCATTTTCTAAATGTAACTTGGACTGCTGTAGGTTGAGTAAAATAAAAGGAAGTAAAAATAGAAACAAGAAACCCAGTGGGAAGGTATTTTGATAGTTTTGGCAAGAGAAGAGGGCTGTTCATAAATATTTAAAAAAAAGTAGTGAAAGAATGTGTAGAAAAAGGATTGTGTTAGAGACATTTTTTTATCTCAATGGTATTTTTTTCTCTTTTTTTATTTATTACATTTATTGGTGCATCGTAGTTATACGTTTTGATAAGTGTTAGAGACATATTTTAAAGAGGACTTGTAGGTTTTGATGTTGGGCAGAATGCTCAGGATATGTGTTTTACTGGAGAGGGCACATAGAATTATCAAACGGTTTGGGATGCACCAAGAGACAGAAAGGTGCTTTTCCTACTGGAAGGGGTAGAGAGGTAGGAGGTAGTAGATGGGATGAGGACCAGAGGTTCCATTTTGGGTTTGATAAAGTTGAGAGCCCTACAAAATATACATTTTTAAATTTCAAGATGTTGGGTTCATAGCTGGGTCTGGAGCTTAGGAGAGTTCCAGATGAACAAAAGGCCACAGGAGTGGCTGGGGAAGCGGAGGACTTGGGGAGAAATAGGGTGGGGTGAAGAAATAGGGTGGGGTGAGCAGACTTTCAGTAATCCTTCCTTATGCCAGTCATCTCAGCTCTTCATACCAGACCCCACTCACCTTTGATGACCCAGTTTCATAAGTGATGCATCTTATTTTCTGAACAGTTTCCATACATTGTCATTAGATTCTTCAAGAGCTCATTCCCAGATTCTATTTCTCCAAGTACTTTTGATGCCGCTGCTTTTCTTTTGACCTGAGATTATTTATCTCTACAGTCTCCAAGCCATTTCTCCCCCATTTTCATTTGTTCCTGAAAAAACATGAGGTCTGTCTATTTAGAAGGCAGATGGAGCTACACAGTTCCAAATCCTTTTGCCATTTTTTTCAAAAAATGAATGATCAGAATGTCTCACCCAAGACTCATCTTCAGGACCTTGGTCACTATGTAGAATTTGAAAAATGTCACATATTTTACCTTTTTTCCCTTTTTTTAGCCTTTCTAGCTTTCCCTCTATTGTGTGGGCTTCAGTTTCTAAGATGCACCAGGCCTTTTCACGCACTCTCTCCTTTTGCCCATTATTTTTCTGGAGTTTATAGTCTTTGTCCCTGTCTCTGTTGTCAGGTGTCACATAGATCCAACTGCAGACAGAGGGCATTGGTCTGCACAATTGTGGCATGGAAATGGGGTGGGTCCCAGCAAGTCTACGACTCCATGAACACGGTGCAGAATGGATCAAAGACAGAAAGACAAATACCAGGCCACCACCTCTGGTGGTCTTAAACTTCAGCCCTGACCAGGGCTGCCTCCGTAACTGGGCAAGGGTGGATTTGCAGACAGAAGGCTTCAGAGTGTGGCTCCATGGAGGTAGAGAAGGCAGTTGCTAACAATTCCAAAGTCACTAACTAGTTACGTGACCTTGAGAACATTTATGCAAAGTCCTCGGGGGCTCCGATTCTCCTCCTTTGAAACATGAAAAGGTTCCCCCAGATGGTTCCTGTGTGGCTTCCAGCTCTGACGTTCTCTTAACAAATGTGCAGCGCAAGAGTATTTGGGGCCATATGCTTTCCTTTCTGCATTGATATTTTTCATTACTTTGTAAGCTTTTGTTATTTCAAAGATGACTTTTGTTGTTAGGAATCTAAGTGGACTCCCGCGCGCCTGTTATATCGATACCTTTTTCATTTCAGTTAAGGACTTTGATGCTGGCTTCCGGGGAGAGCGAGGCAAAATAAAATCATGTTTTCTGTTCTACCATTTGTTTCATCTTCCTCTTTTGTCAGGGGAAATATCACTGTTTGTCATTTCAACATTTTCCAGCGACACCTCTTTCCTCATTTGGGGCCTTTGAAGTTTCTCTCGTCAGAATGAAGGCCTTTGCTAATAGTTCTCCAGGGCTGCTTCTTGGGTCAGAGACAGGGGTTTAGGCAGGCCTGCTTCAGTGCTAAGCAAGCTCTCCAGACAATCTTATCCTCCTAATTAAAAGACTGACATTCAAATTGAGGACCCAGACTGGAGAAAACACCGCCGCAGGGGCTCCTAGGCTGCAGTGGTACTGAATGGCAGAAAGATTATTCCTGTTAGACAGATCTTGTTTGCCTCTCCCCTGGGAGAGGACAGTAGCCAAGAATCACTTCCTCAGCAGAGGACAGGGAGTCCTGGGTCTGGGGGCAGAGGGAGACCCGACCTGGTCTGCCTGTCCCTCCCTCCCTTACACTTTCCTTCCCTCCCTCCTCTTCCTTCCTTATTCCCTTTCTTCCTCCTATTTGTTTATTTATTATTTTTTTGGTACTGGGATTCAACCCAGGGGCATTCTACCTCTGAGTTCCACCACCAGCCCTTTTTTATTTAGAAACATGGTGCCTTGCTAAGTTGCTGAGTGTCTCGCTAAGTTGCTGAGACTGGCCTCGAATCTGCTGATCCTCCTGTCTCAGCCTCCCAAGTACTGGGATTACAGGCATGTACCACCATGCCCAACTTGGTTACCCATCTCTAAGAGGCACAGCCAGAGACTGGAGCATGCTGTCAGCTCTTTCATCTGGGAGAGGCCTTGTGTACCCAATGGGTCACAAAACTTTTCAAATAGGGTTAGGGTCTGGATCTGGAAGGTTCACCCAAAAGTTCATGTGTTGAAAGCGTGGTCCCCAATGTAGCAAGATTCAGAGATGGGGCGTGGCTGTAGGAGGTGTGTCACTGGGGGCGTGGCCTTGAGGGCTCTATCTGCCCCCTGGCCTGCCCCCCAGCCTGCCCCCCTCTCCTCTCTCTCTCTCTCTCTCTCTCTCTTCCTTGCCATGTTCTGAGCAACTGTCTTCTGCCACACTTTCCTACCATGATGTTTCTGCTTTAGCACATGATGACCAGGGGACTGAACCTCTGAAACCCTGAGCCAAATAAACCTTTCCTCCTCTAAGATGTTCTTGTCAGGTATTCTGGTAACAGCGATGAAAAGCCAACTAACACAGAAGGTACATAAAGAAAGCGTTCTAGTCTTTACTACTGAGGTCATTTTTTCCTCCTAAATCCTGAGTCAGGACCCAATGCAAGGGTATTTTTGGAGACTCTATGTTTGAAATTGGGTTTGTTCTACAAAACTCAGGACCTCTGGTGCTTTTGCTGTCAAGGGGAGGTTGAAGTAAGGTGGATTGCTTCATGTTTATGTAGATAGAAGAAAGAAATAATGGTGATGACAGGGGAGGAGATAAACACATTTTGTTATTGCTCAGGGTGTCAAATGAGTAAGAAGAAGTTTATTGGAAAATCATAGAGGTTCCATATTTGATTAGGAATAATCCAAATGCCACTCTTAATTTATGGAATCTAAGATCCAGGGAGTTTGTGTGGCTTGCCTGGAACTTAGCGAATATCCTTATGCATTATAGCAGTTTACTAAATGGTTTTAGATTGTGCCCAGTCGAACAACTCTTGTTGGTGCGAGTCCTGAATTACAGGAGTGGGAGGTTATAGACCTGCACTGAAGAGCAATTGAAGTTTAAAATTCCTCATTGGTCCATTCTACACCTGCTCTAAATCCTGAGGTTTTCATCATTAGAAGGAATAACAGAGAGATGTGTTTGTATTTCCTTCTATATTTGTAGATCTTCACCTTCCAAATACAAAAAGAGAAGTCTAGGCATAATTCTTGATTTTCTTTTTTTAATTTATATTCATTTATTAATGCATTGTAATTATACATTTTTTTTTTTTGCCGTACTGGGGATTGAACGCAGGGGCGTTCTACCTCCGCGTTACGCCCCCGGCCCTATTTTTTATACTTTATTTTTGAAACCGGGTCTCATGAAGTTGTGGAGGGCCTCACTAAGGAGAGAGAGAGAGAGAGAGAGACAGACAGGGAGAGAGAGAGCTGAGGCTGGCCGCGAACCCGGATCCTCCGGTCTCTGCCTCCCAAAGTACTGGGATTACAAGCGTGCGCCACGACGCCCGGCTGTAATTATACATTTTGATACACATCAGGGTAGCAGCATCATACATGCACATATTGCTCATTTGATTTTCATCTGTCTGGTGCCTCCATAACAAATCAATTAAAACCCTGCCTAGTCTACAACTCCAAATGCCTTACCCTCCTTCCAACCCCTAACTAGTTCTTCTGTTCCTGTCTTAAGACTAGACTTTCCTCTCCTGAAACTTCTTTAAAGTGTTATTAGGGTTATAATATTTTTTTGGTACTAGGAATTGAACCTAGAGGCATTCTACCTCTGAGCTATACCCACAGCCTTATTTTCTTCTTTATTTTGAAACGGGTCTCACTAAGTTGCTGAGGGTCTTGCTAAGTTGCTGAGACTGGCCTCAAACCTGCGATCCCCCTGTCTCAGTCTCCCAAGTACTGGGATTATAGATGCATGCCACTACACCCGGCTGGGTTATAATCCCAATACCTTCATGATAAAATACAAACATATTGGAGGGACATGGCCTTTTATGATCTGCCCCTCACTCATTACTCTTTCCATTTGCACACAATGTTCCAGCTGTAGTGAATTTAGGAATTTAATTAATATTCCATGCTTCTTCATACCCCTGTACCCATGGATATAGGTCAAGTACTGTGGGATCCTCTCTGCTTCTTGTCATCACACACCTGCCCACTAGAGCACTTTGCAATTGGGAGAACTTCTCAGGTGGATCCCAGGTAAAGATAACAAAAGAGAAGTCCAGGTATCTGAACGTGATAATGTATGTACTGTCCAGATCTGGAGCCTCTGTAACTAGCTTGTCCTCACACCTGGTCTCTCCTCTCAGGTCTATGCACATCTCCCAGCTCAATTAAAACAACAAATAAAGAGAAAAATGTCTTTTTACAGCTCAAGGATTATAAGAATGGTATTTCTTAACTGCATCTACTGGTGTTGGAAGTATAACTCTGTGGGCTACTTGGTCATTAGTATCATCAGATCAAAGAAGCCTCTGATCTGAAAATTGATATTGATCGTGATATTATGTAACTTTTGCTTAAATATAATATTAGTCCCTTCATTTTTTTTTCACAAAAGCAAATGCCAGGGCATTTCATTTCTCTAGCTGAAGTGTCAAAGGGACTGCACAGACTCGCGCCATCCAGGTGGGTGTGTATAATGAGATAAAGGTCTCTCACCTGTCTCCTCTCTTTGTTTTACTGTGCTATGTTGGTATTTTTAGTTCTATCAGAACTGTCACCTGTGGTCTCTGGGACTCTGTCAGGCAGCCTCAGAGATCCTAATGGCAAACAGTACATGAGCCTTTTAACCTGCCTGGGATCGATTGATCTATCTATCTATCTATCTATCTATCATCTATCTATCTAATCTATCTATCATCATCATCTATCTATTATCTCAACTTTCCACCCAATTCCAGGTCGAAAATCAGGGGTTGCACCAGCCAAGTTCTTTCCAAGGGATCTAAACAACATCATCAATCTAGTCTCGACTCTCCTGGCTTTTTCCAAGGTCCCCCTCTAGCCTCTGGAAAGTTCCCCTTAAGTCATGTATTTATATGTCCTTCTCATTTGGCTTTGGTTCTTAATAGGTAAAACAGCCTTGGAAGTTCTGAGAAAATCCTTTCTTTTTTCCATTGTTATCAGAAAGTTAGGCTCACTGGGAACCAGAAAGCAGCAGAAACAAAAATATCTGGCTTGAAATTAAAAGCTGAACCAGGACTACTGTTTTAGGCATTACTCGTTCTTCCTCTCTCCTGGGGCAATGTGCCCTTGACTCCAAGATTGTGTTATTGCAGCATCTAGGAGGGCAACAGGAGGAAAAACAAAAACAAAACTTTATTGCTAAAAAAGGATGATTCAAAATATTACCTATTTACTCATGCCATAAATATAACTCACGGATCCAAGCAATTATTTAAATGTCCACCATCAGGGGTCCCCATGCCACCACTTAAAGAGCAGTAGCTGATTTAAGAGCCTTGTCTTTCCTTGAACTTGGACTTGTGTCTTTGGGATTTCTTCAAAGCTGGGACATACCTTGTTCCTCAGAGAGCAGAAGGTGCTGTCAGTAACCTGGCTGTATTTGACTTGAACTTTTAGTCTCGCATCAGATCCTCATACACAACTGAAGAGGAAGACTCCCTGCAGCCCTCTCCCACACATTTGTCCTCAGAACTCTCATTTGTCTACTTAACGTTCTACTCAATACTTCTATAAATAAATCCTGCTATAATACTCTGTCCATGTGTGATTTTCACTGGAGAGCCTCTCCAACTTGAGCTCTGTTTCTATGTACACGTATCCACATGTCCTTACCATAACCCACATCCAATGTGACTTACTTTCTATTTATATTTGTATCTACCTGCAGTAGTTTGAGATATACTATGCTTCTGCAGTCCTGTTCACTTCTTACTAGCTGTGTGACTTTTCATGGCCAATGTCAATAGCCAGCCAATCATCTTTTTGATAATTTTTTAAAAATTAGGATTTTCTCATTCTACTCTCAAACAAATGCCAAGTTCTTATCTCAGTCCTGGATTTCTAAGAAGTCTGTGGATAATAGATTTTGGGAACCTCACAACTTTGAAGTTCTTTGAAGAAAGAGGAAATCTCAATCTACCTTTAGTATCTCATACCCTAAATTAACATTCATCTTTATCTTTTTTATGTTCATTTATTGGTGCATTGTAATTATACATTTTGATATATGTCAGGGTATCTTAATTCCAAAACTTTTCTGTTTCAACAGACCACTTTACTTATGAAAATCATAAATAAATTTTAAGAAAAACATGGCCAGATGGCAGGCTTGTCACACCGTGAGCCGTATGACAAATCAGGGACACCCTAACTACACCATGCCCTCCTTAGGGCCACATTTTGAGTATCTTTTATGTTCTCTTCAGACACTAGCCTATTCTCCAACCCTTGGCTCTGCTCTACTCTTGAACTCAGTTAAAAGTAGAACTCCAGGAATCCTGCAACTAAAGTCAAGATTTGGTCAAAGATAATTTTTATATGAATCTTTATGTGATTTAAAAATCACTTAAAAATACACAGGCACAGCTGGGTATGGTGGCACATGTTATAATCCCGGTACTTGGGAGGCTGAGACAGGAAAATCATAGGTTTCAGGCTAGCCTCAGCAATTAGCGAGACTCTCTGCAACTTAGTGAGACCCTGTTTCAAAATAAAAAGGGCTGGGGTGTAGCTCAGAGGTAGCATACGCCTGGGTTCAATCCCCAGAACCAAAACAAACAACCAACACAGGCACATTTTTTAGGAGATAAAACCTGATTCTGAAATCACCTTTTCTTATGAGGGCAGGAATTAGATATAATCTTTACTTTATTCAGCCATGTCCTTCTTTATTTTCTATTTTTTATTGACTCATAATAATTGAACATATTTGTAGGGTATGGTGTGATATTTTGACACATGTATACAATGGGTGATTATTAAATCAGGGTAGTCAGCATTCCTATCACTTCAAACATTTTTCATCTCATTGTGTTGGACATATTCACAGTCCTTCGTCCTGGCTATTTTGAAGTGTACAATAAATTATTGTTATCTAGCATCATCCTAACTTATTTTTATTTCATAAATGAAGAGAGAAGGACCACATGTATCGATCCACAGGTTAATCTGATTGTGATGAGGACAACACAAACACGCAGTGTTTATGAGTACATACTACTGTGCTAGGACTACATTAATGCTTTCTGTGCATGAACTCCCTGACCCTTCACAAATCCGCAGTGAGTTTAGGTTCCCATCACAGATGTGAGAAAAAAAACTTAGGATTGAGAGATTTTAAATGACAGGCCCCAAAGGATGCACTTAACAAGGAGCGAAGAAAGAATTGACATCACTTGGTGGAACTTTCCCATCAGTATCTCTGATCATCACGGGCAACAGGTGCTTGCTTCCGTAGCATTCTGAAATCACACAGCCTCCTACCTCCTTTCCCAAAACATACACAAAGTTATGTTTATTTATAACTTAATCATGGTTATTCATATGGAATTTCTGATTAGGCTCTGCCCTGCCTGGAGACAAAATTTTTATTACAAAAGCACTAGTTTGATTATAATTTAATGATTCCACCTGATTTTGAGCTCGATTATAGACCAGGCTGATCACAATTACACTTTCCCAGGCTGTGATTATAATTTAACGATTCCACCTGATTTTGAGCTAGATTACAGACCAGGTTGGTCACAATTACACTCTTCTCTTCCAAAACAAATTAAAAACATTTCCAATATGATACCACTTGGTGTCGCCATTAGTCCATATGAGTGCCGATTTTCTTTTCCTAAATTCTAAAGGAGTGATAACTTTTTCACTATCTCTAAAGAATTACTTTAGAGATAACCTGGAATGGATAGACCAGAATTCATCTAACATTCTTCCTTTTTATTTTTATTTTTCCAAAATGTAACAGTGATCATCTTTGTGTTGATTTCAGAAGACACATATTCTTGAACAAATAAATCTTCTCTAATTAAAAAAAAAAAAACGTAGGTTATTGCATCCACTGAATGGAAACAAAAGAACCAGAAAGAAACCTTAGAAATGTTGTCAAGGTCAAGTCAATGTGAAGTGGATTGGAATGTTTAGAATTTATTTCTTACAACTAGTTAATTTGATTTTTATTACGGATCTAGTTTTAGTTCACAGAAGATGTTGTGAGCACTTTAGATCTATTAATGTGGGTGAGGAAAACAAGACTTATTGAATATTTATGGTGTTAAAACAATGTGTTACTTACATGTCTGCAGTCTAATCATCTTCACCATTAACACCATTTTACTTCTTTACTTTTGCTTAATGTTTTATAGCTTACTTTAATACTGATTCCTATGAGGCAGAACAAATGTTAAAAAATACTATGGGAAGCCATTAGAAACAAGGGAAAGACAGAGGAGACATCAATGAGTTATACTCCCTATTATTATGGTTTTATAAAAGTGTTTCAAAGTTTATTAGCCACATCTTGATATTTAATGGCATATTTTCTTAGTACTTGCCAGGAACATAAGAATACTTTGTGGTTTTAGAAAACAAGATTAGAAATAAATAAAGCCAAAGAACAAAGGAATGACTATCTCCACTTTTTTAGTTCTAAGGATGACAACCTTTATTCAAGGTCAAACACCAACTAAATGGAGAATCGAGACCAGTCAGGGTGCATGAGTAAGGACCACATCATGACTCTCAAATCTTTAGTACAGATTTTTACACCTGAGGTTTAGACCTGTTCAGAAAAGTGCCCACTGGAAATCGTCTTCTGGATGACTGTAGGCATTTCAATTCATTGTATTTCAAAATAAAGACATTTTCCATTCCGAAGTGTGCTGCATCCCATCTAATCCCCACCTGGAGTTCCCCTGTGGCTCTTTCTCACTGGCTGGCATCTCCTTCTACCCAGTTCGTCAAACCCAATAACTGGCAGGCATCTTATTCTTCTCCTTTCCCTTGCTGCCTACACCTAGTCACTCCTGCATCCCTGGCGATTTGTCCTGTGAGTACTGATGCCCCTCACAATCTTTCTTCATCTTCATACCCATGGCCGACGATCTCCTTCAAGTTCTCATCATCTCTCTTGTGGGCAAGGACTTTTATATCTTAACTCTTGCTCCAACTTTTCTCCCGTCATCTACATGGCTAGGAGATCCAATCGTGCAAATCAAATGGGGTCATCATCCTGCTCAGATTTTTCCCTTGGCTAACCATTAGCTACAGGACAAAATACTCTCTCTCATGTTATATAGGGGAAACCTTCAGTGTGTGCCCCAAATCTAACCCACATTACTCTGTTGAGATTTGTGCTAAAGAAACACCACGTAAGCACTCAACAAATCTTGTTTCAATTAATACAAGTAAGTGACAGTGTGATTTGATAGCTAATGAATCCCTACATCAACTTAAACAATTGTCACTTCTCGATTAAAACTTTCTTGCCGGGCGTGGTAGGGCACGCTTGTAATCCCAGTACTTTGGGAGGCGGAGACCAGAGGATCTGGGTTCGTGGCCAGCCTCAGCTCTCTCTCTCTCTCTCTCTCTCTCTCCCTCTCTCTCTCTCTCTTTACCTAGTGAGGCCCACTGCAACTTCGTGAGACCCGGTTTCAAAATAAAGTATAAAAAAATAGGGCCGGGGGTGTAGCGCAGAGGTAGAATGCCCCTGGGTTCAATCCCCAGTATGCAAAAAACAAAAACAAAAACAAAAAAAACCTTTCTTCTTCGAGTCCTGCAGGTTTTACTGAGTGCATGACCCCTCAAAAATGAATGAGAAGAGTGGAAGAGTGAATGCATGTGCAAAGCTTGGGAGTATTAAGCTTTCTTTACTAGTGCATGCACAAATATTTTTAAACCTTGAATAACTTTCCATTTTATTTATTTACTTAATAGACTTTTACTTGTGCATTGTAATTATACATCATAATGAGTGTCAAAGTGATTGAAAGATACACGCACACAGCACTTGTGTGTGTCCCTCCAGATCCCACCCTACTCCCTCTCCCTTCCATTACATAATATTTAAATTGGTATTGATAACTTTACATATGACCACAAAATAATTTGAACTGTTTCCTTTGTTTAGTCTCCCCTTTCACCTTCCCACCTCCCTCTCAAAGTCCCCTCGTATCTCTCCTCATTTATTTAAAGTCCCTTTTGTTTCCCAATTTTTCCCTAGCTTCCAGATATGTGTGAAAACATACAGACCTTCATTCTCTGAGACTGGCTATTCTCACTTAGCATAATATTCTCTAGTTCCATCCATTTTCCTGAAAATGACATAATTTTATTCTTCCTTGTGGCTGAGTAAAATTCCATTGTGTGTATATACCATAGTATAGAGTTTACCATAGTTACCATAGTTTTGTAATCCAGTTTCATCTGTTGATGGACACCTAGGCTGGTTCCACAGTTGGACTATTGTGAATTGTCCTGCACCCATTTTTAGTCGGCCAGCTAGGGAGCTGCACCATGTAGAGATGGATTCTGTATTTAGAGTCTGCAATGTGGCTAGGGGATGCTGTCGGTACCTTTGATTCTGTCCAAGGCTTTGGCCGGTCGCTGAAGAACTCCGCTTGTGTAATCCTGACTGCTACAGACTGTTGGATAACCTTGGGTAAGTTATTCTACTTCAGTTTCTCCTAAGGAAAGTTAAAATAGCAACATTAACCTACCCCCACCACAGGCAGGCTAATAAGTACATTTTTCCCCAAAGTGTGATGTACGCATTTTCATTAGTCATAGGGCTACAATAATAGTTAATTGTCCCTGGTTTTCCTTGTTATTTACTGCTCACTCAAGCAAAAGATGTTACTGAAGGGATTGAGGGGGGAAAGTTGCAAAATATGCTGATGTACCAAATATGTTGCCAAGATAATAACAAAAAAAGTAATCAGGATTGCAGAAGACCTTCTGATTTCCATCACATCGAATCATTAGAGATTCTATTGCAAACTAATTTTCTTATCTCTTATTTCTAAGTCAGCTCCTCTGCCAAGGACTTAAGGACTCAATTTATCATGTCCCTTAACAGGTGCCTTGGCTGCCAGTGTATCTTGACTCTGGATTTTCCCCAGTGATTTAAAGCAAAATTGATCCTGACTCACCATATTTGTGCTCTGGGTTTTAAATGTAAATGCCCGATTGCTAAAGTACTAGAGAGTGTAACACTCAGACGACACATATGCGACTTTTGCTCCCCCAGTCTTTACTGCTGAATGATTGTCTTTAGACTCAATCAAATGTATTATATTACAAAAGATTCTCACTTTCTCCCTGTTTCTCCAATACATGAGAAGAAAGAGGTCCAAAAGAACTTTTAGAAGGAAGGGTTTCTGGAACACCAAACATCAAAGCAGCTGACTCACTTCAAATCATCCCAATATGCTTTTTGGTCAATTGACAGAACACTGACTGGTTCTATACATGAAAGAAGAGAAGCAGAGCCAGGTGTGGTGATGCCCATCAGTAATCCCAGTACTTGGGAAGCTGCGACAGGGGGATCCCAAGTTCAAAGCCAGCCTCAGAAATTTAGCAAGACCCTCGGTAATTTAGGGAGACCCTGTTTCAAAATTAAAAAATAAAAAAGGGACTGGTGGTGTAGCTCAGAGGTAGAATGCCCCTGAATCTATTCCTAAGAATGAGAGAGAGAGAGAGAGAGAGAGAGAGAGAGAGAGGCGCGCAGATCAGTAATTGTAGTGAGCGTCTCCAATAGAGAGGAATAATTATGGCATCAGAAGTATTAGAAAGTACAGAAAGAAGACCATTAAGGAGATGGCCCTATTCTTCACTTTTTAAAAGTTTAACTTAACCAAACATACTGTGCATTGAGTTTATTTGGACTGGACTGTATATATGCCTCTCAAGAATTGCATCTAGAATTTTCTTTTTAAGCTCCATAGTGGGATGTTCTCTTTCTTGACATTTTATTTCTCAGTCAGATTTACAGTATCTCAACCACCATTTTGCTTTTTTCCTTTGCTGCAAATTGATTGACAGTCATACTGATCTAGAATCATTACTGCTTGAACTTGTAGATGGTAGAGTTAAGATGAGTAGCGATTTTGCTAAGGAGATAAATGAAACTTGAAAGGGTTTGTCCACGGCCTACTTAAAACACTTAAAAGCTGCTGCAGCCCACCAGAAAGAATCCAGACTGTTGTGTGAGGCTATTTGAGAATTGGTTTCTATAAGCCTTTTCAAGCCTCATCTGTCTATAGACACAGGATTACACTATTCATTTTACCTCAATTGAACCATGTTCCATTTCAAAAATCTGCTACGAATCTCTCCTCCAGAAATTTTGCAAATGTTTATTCTGTGTGGGTTGTTTTCGCCCAGGAAAATTGTCTCTCACTTTTCTCAACTTTATACACCCTTTTGCTTTCATCTTATTTGTTAGTTCCTCCAGAAGCCCACCTTAGCCTAAGAATGGAATAAGTATCTCACATGCATACCCATTTATTTAAATCAGAACCATTGTTACATTGCACTATTAAGTCCCTCTCTCCCCTAGAACATATATTCTGAGGACAGATAACTGTTTTATTTATCACTGTATTCCTGGACCCATTACAATATTAGGAAGTACAGAAAATATTTCCCAAATAGCACACATATATCTTTTTAATTCTTTATTTGTTTTTTGGTTCGAGGGATTGAACCCAGGGGCATTCTACCCGTGAGCTATATCCCAGCCCCTTTTTGGTTTTTAATTTGAAACAGGGTCATGCCAAGTTGCTGAGGCTAACATCGAACCTGCGATCCTCCTGTCTCAGACTCCCAAGTGCTGGGATTACAGGCATGTGCCACCACACCCAGCTCATGTATATGTTAATGCAGGGTGTTTTGTGCAGAAATATAATCTAACTAGAATTATGAGGATGATGGATAATGCGTATCACATGTCCAGATTTGTGAATGACTTCACCATGGGATAGCTCAGGACATTTAATTTTTACACTCACCTTGGTAAGTAGGACTTTTATGAAAAATCGTCTCCATTTTACAGCTGAAAAACCAGAAAACAGAAACTCAGTGAAACTAAAGTGGTCCAAGATTAGCATGAATACATTTAGATTTTATCGGTTGAGAACCCATCTTCCTTTAGTTGTTTGGAGGTGAGAAAAAAGCTATTATTTGTCTTGAGCCTTACAATGACTTCATAAGAATGTGTTTTAATATTCTATAAGATGGCTTTGTCTTTATCCTTTCATGCCTTCTCTGTCTACTTTTTCTACCCAAGAGTGTGGAATAAGTCATTGTCTATGTTCAACAATATGAAGATAGTCCCCCCAAATCGGCCACAATCTGATCCCCACCAGCTGGGCCCGTGTGCATGAGAACCGTTCTAGCACCAGTAACTGCAGAGTGAAGACAGGACAGCCCCCACCAGGCCCTGGGCATCATCTTGTGAATAATTCATTAGGATTGCATTGGCTCAGGAACATCCTTCTTATACTCATTACTCGCTTTTATCCACTCATTTATCTTCATTAAAGATTTTGGTTCCTTTCAAAGACTTGTCTCCAATTTTCCTATTTAAAGCCATGTTTTCCCCTGGCTTTGAGGTTTTAGATGCACTCTTTTCTACACATACCAAGCTAACCACAAATTCTCAATGCAATGAAAGCTTGCAGTCTGAAATTACCCTCGTGATTGAGACATAACCAAATGTCACAATGTTTGTTCTCGACGTCAATCATAGAGTATGGACTACTGGACTAATGAAAATTAGCCTTCTGGTCAACTATTGTGACCCTTCACTGGAGGATTCTTTTATGCAAAGATAATTACCAGTCTTCTCTTGCCAAGGTCAAGTTTCAATTTACATAGTTAAACTTCTAAATAAGCTGATTAAAAGTGATTTGGCATATAAATGTTTCACATTTATATGCCACAATAAAAAATTTTATCTATCTATCTATCTATCTATCTATCTATTTATCTATCTATATATGTATAAAATTACATATATTCCGTAGCCAGTGTAAATTTTATTTGTTTTCCTTTTTTTTGATTGTATTTCCACGATGTCAAGGGGAAAAGAATATTGTTTTGCTTTGTGTGCTTTACCTTTTGAACATGCTCATGAGTACTGTGGTTCTGGAGCCACCGTCTTTTATTGTCATGCGCTGAGTTTCTAATCTTATAATTTTAATAATGATTAATATGATTACTGGGTAAATTACCACCTGGTGATTTCTGAGCTCATTCTTCCTAACCTTTTTCTGAAGATGGGTAGCATGTTGCCAGTATCCAATCTACTGTAACAGTTTTGAAAAATCATGGCAAGTTAATTCACTTTCTTGAATAATTTCCTTAATAGCCTAGGGCATTTGTCACTCAGACCTACTGCTTAGTATATGTCCATGTTTCTCAAGCATTTTCTCACTTACTCTTTGTAAATAGCAATTTTTACAAAGTCTTCATTAGTTCCTAATTGTTTGAATTTATCTTCTTCATTACACCTGCTAAAGACCTATTTTAAAAATGAGTTCATTTTCCCTGCCATTTCCGAGTTGTTATTATATCTTTTCTCCTTTGTTTATTACAGAATTTAAATTATTCTGGTATATTTTGCCTTAGGTTTTGGGAACAGCTAAAATATCCTTTGTGTATGTTTAGCATAATCCATACTAACTAAAATTAGGCATTTCGAGAATGGAGTTTTTTTTCATTTTAGAAAGTGTTATGCAGTAACATTACATCTAAACGTGTTAAATAAGGAATGTGTTAAGCAAGTTTGGCTGCTGAAGCTCTTAACTCACTCAGCTTTCATTTTAAACATGTCTTACTACCCCTCAAACCAATATGGCTTATCCACACCACAAGTCTCTCTCATTACCCTACTCAGAAAATCCAGCCCTATCTGGTGACATTTTAATTGTTTAAAAGCTATTTAGATACTTTCCATCTCAATGGAAAGCTTTTGTTCCTTTGTATTTTAGATATTTTCATCTGTAATTGTTGCCTCTTTGTCTTTGTTCTTTTTTTAATGGACACATGAAATTGTTCATACTTATGGGGTATTGTGTCATGCTTCAATACCTGTATACATTGTGTGGTGTACAATCAAGAAGGGAGCTTGGGGGAGGAGGTGGGGTGGGGAAAGCGGAGACGTGATGAAGGAAACCGTTCAAACAGTCCTATGTAGATTCATGAAACTATCAATACCGATTTCAATATTATGAATGGGGAAGAGGAGGGAGTGGGGCGGGATCGGGAGGGAAATACAGGGGGCGCTGTGTGCATGTGTGTTTCTATCACACTCAAACTCAACAGGATGTATGGTTCCAATGCACCAATAACAGTATATTAGAAATGATAAGCATATCTATCTCCTTGAACATTTTCATTTCTTTGAAGAAAAAGCATTCAAAAATCCCTTTTTCAAGATTTTTGGAAACACACGGCACATTATTATTAGTCCTTACTGTGAAATAGCACAGCAGAACTTATTCTCTTTGTCCATACATCTTAATTTTATTATCTGCATACACATGAATTCTACCAAGAAAAATTAAAAATGAAGTGTTTTAGATGTAATAGCTGTTAATAGATTAATAGATTTAATACCTTCTGCAAAACTGTGCTGGTACTTTCTTTTCTTGTATGACTGGTACATTGTAGAGGGCAGGGTGAGGCTTTGGAAGTTTGTTTCATATTGGGACGAAGGAGGTAAACATCTCCAAAATTCCTGGTAAGTCCAGGTGGCCCCAATAAAGGGCTATGAGGAGCTCTGTAATCAGGCCACAAATGTCTATAGACAGAACATTTAACACGTCATTTTCAAACAGAGAATCCTTTCACGCTCTTTGATTGTTTTTGCTCTCTTTAACCTTCTGATAGTTAGTGCTCATCCCCTATACTCATGGGCATTTGGGGTCACTCTCCAGTCTGCTAACCTAATTTCAAGCCTACTTGGACCACTCTGCACTACTGGACAGTGTGTCTTCCCTGTCTGGCTGCAATTGCCAGACACTGAGGCCCTTGGGCTTGCACCCCGTCATCTTTGCACCCTGCCATCTGTCCCAAGTCTGTCCGTGTATCCTTTCCTTCCTTTCCCCCACAGCCCCTCCTGCAGGCCGTATCCCTCCAGCTCTTCCATCTGGCGGAGCAGATTCGGTTTCCCTCGCAGCTTCTCTCAGAATTGACAGCTTCCCTAAAAACAAACCCAAAGTCCCGCACTACAAACAAAACAAACAAACAAACAAAGCAATTCATATTTTCCTTCACGGACAACCTTCAGACACACCAGCTGGGTCTGCAGCTCCTTCCCATGTGTGGGAGACTTGGGGGTCCTGGTCTGCAGTACAGGGAGGAACCCAGTGCTGGACTGCCATCCACCATACCTGGGAAGCTCCATTTCACCCTCATTCACTCATTCCCTCAACACATTCGCTCAGCAGCTACTCAAGACCCAAGTTTCTGCTGTGAATTAAAGATGCTTCCTCTCCCTTTTGTTTGACCACACTCACTGCTGACCGCCCCTCAACCCAAGCTCTGAGCCTGGGCAGACCCCAGGGCAGCTGTCAGAGCAGCCATCAGACTTGAGAGAGAGAGAGGTCATCTGAGTGCTGGTTGTTTCCACTGCTTCCCCTGTCCCCTTGCTGCCTCTGGCCATTTCCCCCTCTGTGGAGCAGCTGGAGCCATGGATGGAGAGCCGCCTTGGCTCTCCTCTCTCATTTCCTGGTGAAATGTTTTCCTTCCTTATTTTCTTGTGTCTGTGCCCAGTCTCACCGTATTTCCCTGTCATTCTCCTCACAAATTTCAGCAGGATGCGGTTCCTCACGATCCGATGGTTTGCGGTGGTCCGATGCCACTCCTGATGGCTTACTGCCTCGCTTTCATATTCATATTTGCAATTTGCTCCCTAAATGTGGAACCAGGCATTCTGGACAATACTTTACAATCCTTTATGTCACATCAGAGGCATTTAGCCTGGGAGCCCAGCAAAGCCTTCCCGTGGAGAAGGAGGCTCTCGCTGCCCTCGTTCTGCAGCGTGGGGGTTTCACTATTATTCTCAGCTAGGTCTCCGTTCACAGGGCTCCATGCTCTGCGTCTTGCTGCTTCTCGTTCAGAATCAGAGAGGTTCATGGTGGGTCCAATCCTTCCCTGACAGTGGGAAAGAACTATGTGGTCTATGAAATTCTGAATACCTATTTGATGGTAAATAGCCAGCCTAGAGTGGCAGACAGGGATATTTTCTTCTTGAGTGCTATTAATATCTTATAGTGGTTGGCAGATGTGTTATTTCCATAGATAGCACAGGGCAGAAAGTGGGTTAAGTATGCTTTCATGCACACACTAGACGTTCATGCTGTTCTGAAGCAGGGGAGCGCTACTGGTGACCAAGAGTAAAGTAGTACAAGTCGCAGAGGGATGGTGGGAACAAGCATAGAGTCTAATATAGTAGGGGGAGGATTCTCCATAGGAAGATATATCCTGTTTGGGATGTTACAAGAAAAACTTAAATTAGTTCTAAAACATATTACCCTGGAAAAACACTATATATCGGACGGGCATGGGGATGTGTGGTGGTCTGCTGGGAGCTGCTGGAGAGGGTGTTATTTTCACTTCCAACACCTCTGGGCCTCATTTTACCCACACACTCATACCACCATGTTCCAGAGAATTCCATTGTTGCTGGTGATCAGTGACAGGAGCCAGAGATGACCTCTTGAACACAATTATGTCTGTCTGTCTGTCAGTTTCTCTCTCTCGCCCTCTCCATGGTCTTAGGGAAGGTTTAGCTCTGGATACAAGCTGTCACTCATAGTCAAATTCCTTCCAATCCAGTTATCTGGCACCTTGGGCATGCCTCAAACAATGTCTATGTGTTTGTAAACCAAGGGCATCAAACCTCTTGATTATTTTGTCATAGGAAGCCCATACCTGTGTTGGAACAGGGTGCCAATATTTGAGCATCTCACCAAGGAAGAAAGATCATCCTTTCCCTCCTGCATCCAAGGAAATTGTTTTCAGTCTGGAAATTGTTGTGATTCCTTCAGTCACTGTTACACCTGTAGCTGCCAGCAATTCCCATCAGCAGAGAGAGCTGTAACTGAAGAGCAGGTGACCCTCGGACATTGAGCATACCTTATTTCCTTTCCCTAGAGGGACACCAGCCTACCTGACCCTTTGGACTTGAGGAAAACTAGAAAAGGTGCTTGTTTTCTAGTGAAGAAAGGAAGACATTTCCCTTTCTGAAAATTTTAATTCTGAGTAGTAAACAGGGATGATTCTTTACTGTAGTGCTCAAAACATATCAATGGCAAAAATCATCAAAATAATTTTGCTCCTGATATTTTCCTTCTTGTTGTAGTGTTTTGTGAGATTATCCGTAAGATTTTTGTTTCAATATTTTGTGCTATCAAGTTCACATATTCAGTAAAAAAAAGTTTACAAAAATCTTTATCTAGATTATCAAATGGAATTGGATCAGTGAGTTCTCCTTTACTGGCTAATCACAAAAAACAGAAACTGACAAAAAGGAACATTTATAGCTTCAATTATTGCTATTGATTACATTAGAATACAATGTTTCTCCTTTTCTTTTTTTTTTTTTTTTTGCGGTACCGGGGATTGAACGCAGGGGCGTTCTACCTCCGCGCTACACCCCCGGCCCTATTTTTTATACTTTATTTTGAAACCGGGTCTCATGAAGTTGCGGAGGGCCTCACTAGGGAGAGAGAGAGAGAGAGAGGGAGAGAGAGAGAGAGAGAGAGAGAGAGAGAGAGAGAGAAATAGGGAGAGAGAGAGAGAGAGAGAGAGAGCTGAGGCTGACCGCGAACCCAGATCCTCCGGTCTCCGCCTCCCAAAGTACTGGGATTACAAGCATGTGCCACCACGCCCAGCAATGTTTCTCCATTTATTGGCTCTGCCCTCCACTGGGCAGCCTTCATTCTAAAATCTCATCTCATGGTCCCCAACTGTTCAAGGCTCATATATTCCCAGGTTAAATTCTACATATTTGAGAACATGCTTCTTTTCCAGCAGTCTCAGAAAAAAAAGCTTTTGCAGCCAACTGACCATGCTAGTCATATAATCAGCCCTAAACCCATCAATTTTGATGGAAGAATTCTCTGCTTTGATGGGTTGGACACGTGTCACATGGTCCTCATGGTGCTGAGAACTAGAAATGGGGAGGGCCTGGATTTCCACAGAAAATTCAGAATATCATTGGGAAAGGAAGAGGAAATGAATGCTGGGGACAGCTCTCTCACCCTCAATGAAAAGAAAACAAATACTCAAAAATATATACTACAAAATGGTAAAACTTTCCCCTCCAAATATAAAGTATGATGTTAATTTAAGAGAACATTGACCACCTGTGATTATGTGGAAACTCTGTTATGTAATGTAATTTAGAAAAGTTCTATCATAAGCCTCCTTGTAAGTAATTTTATTTAGTGGATTTTAAAACTTCCAGTGTTCTGGATTATTTTAAGTGCAAAGACTCCCAATGAATTGCAGTGTAAAATTAAGCATAACCATTAACATATGTTTTAACCAGACACAACACACATTTACAAAGGTAACTCTGACAAGAGAGCAATACTATGTGTTGGACTTAGACAGATGGGGTTCAAGTTCCGCTTCATCCACTTATTGAATGACCTCAGGCAGGTGACATAAACTCTCCAAGCCATAGTTCTCCTACGTGTAAAGGAGGAATATCCATGCTTATCTCCAAGGGTGTGCTGATGGCGTTACTGAGACACTCAGAGCTAGGTTTAGAATGTCTCTTCTCTTCTTTCCTGTTCTTTCTCTATTTTCTTTCCCCTTTTAACATTTTGACTTCCTTGATTTCCCAAATTTTCCCTACTTTTCCCTTCCCTTGTGATGAGAAAACTAGATGACTGGAGGTTAGCCAAATCAAGGAGGTCCATTATTCTGCAAGTAATGGGTTACCCCATCCCCTGGTCTGCTACTGGTGATGGAAAGAAACAGTGTCCCTCAGAATATACCTCCCTCTTTCTAAAGCCTTTTCTGCTTAAAGTACAAAAATGGCTAAAACCAAGGTATTAAACATCCCCAGTGTTAATTAAACTGCGACTAATGAAAAGCAACACGAAGCATGAAGATCCCACTTATGGTTTATGTGTGCATTTAAGTCTCCAAAATTACACCTTTGTGAGGTAGGATAGAAGAAATAAAAGAAATAGGAGAAAAACAGGGAAGTAAAGAGGGACTATCATTTTTAACCAACAGAGGGACTTATTGATACAATAGAGAAGGCCCCATCAGGACAGCACCCCCCTCCTGAAGGTGACCAAAACACCCTGAATCATCTTGTGACTACAGGACTAATATCATCCTTACATATCTCCTCTGACCCACCCCTCATGAAAGTCTCCTATACAAAAAGAAGTCATGGACCCCCAAAGTCTCTGGAGATGGGCCCACATTCTCCCTTGAATGTGTATTTCTTACTTTTCTAAATAAATATGTCTGACTGGTATGTGCTGAAATTCTTTTCCATCGTGTAAACCAAGGACCCTGTCGATCCTGAGTTATGCCTCCACTCCCCCCACACATACACACACTGGAAGCTCCCCAGGGCCCTTCATAGAATCAACCCTTCTCCCATGACATTAAGATTCTCCACATGTCATTATACTGCTGTCCAATTTCCTCAGTCTGAACACGAGAGTGATGGGTGGAAATAATTTTTCTATTCTCCTCTCTTTCTTCTCACAGAAGGGGAGGGCAAAGAAGTGGGGAAGGTGACTTAGTTTTCAATTTAAGAGAGGGTGATTTTTTGCAAATCTTCATTTCAAAAGTGGCGAATGGAATTCTTCCAAGAGTTTTGGAAAGGATCAGCTTTCTATTCACACATCAATATATATTTGGCATTATTGAATTGTTTTATAACTTTTAATACCCTTCCATGTCTATTTCATTTTAAATCTTGGAACAACAGCACCAAATGTGTGTAATTATTAACCTCTTGTAACGATAGAGAAGCCAATGTATGCAGGAAAATGGAGGGATTATGCACACATCTCAGGAGAAAATCTAGCATCTCTCTATTAAAGCTTTGGGACATTATTAAAATAAGAAGGTCCAGTTACCCGGGTGTGGTGGTGTATGCCTATAATCCCAGTACTTGAGAGGCCGAGACAGAAGGATCATCACAGGTTCAAGGACAGCCTCAGCAAGTAGTTAGACTCTCATCAACCTAGTGAGATCCTGTTTCAAAATAAAAAATAAAATAGGGCTGGGGGGTGTATTTCAGAGGTAGAATGCCCCTGGGTTTAATCCCCAGTACCACACACACAAAAAAAAAAACAAGGTCCAGTTGAGGTAAGCTCTCTCTTTATCCAGATTCTTTGTTGAATTATCTGATACTTGAGCCCAAGGGTGAGAGGGAGGATTAAGGACGGCAAAGCAGAGAGGAAAGAAGAATTCCTGCTACTGACCACCAGCTTACAGAACAGAACCCAACTCCAAGGGAAGCCAAATGGAATAATCATCATTCAGACACAGAAAGAACCAGAAGTAGGGACAGGGTTTCCAGAGAGGTGCTTTTCCTGGGATCGTGGAATAAACACTGATGTCTCCATCAGGATTCTTACCTCAGCACTGACCATAACAGGCCAATCATGGGAGGCAAATCTCTTTACCTTTCTAGGTCTTTGTTTTCTCATGAAATTGACCAGGTTATCTCTCAGGCCCTTTCTGACACAAACGTTAAGTGGTTCAAGGGCAAACCATAGACTCTATTCCAAGTGTCACAGGAGGGAAGATAATTCCATGAAGGGTCCAAAGGAATTCCAGGTGGAGGAGAAAGGAGAATGCATCTCAGGACTGGCAGGGTCCTTGACTTATATGGCAGAAGAGGACTCCTGCTTAATTATTCCTAGGCTGGATAATTGACAGTCCAAGGTATTTTGTAAGGGAGTTTCCAAGGCCACCTTTTTTGGAATCTTTTGTGTGGTCTCTGTTGTCTGATCAATATACACCTCTTTGAGAATAGTCAGCAGTGTTCAGGGTAGTTATTAAAGACTTGTAAATTCCTCAGAACTTTGGGACTAACAGAGTGTTGGGGAACGTTGCCACAGGCTTCCCTATTAAAGTTACATCTTCTTTGCTCTCTTTAAGTGTCCTTCTTACATAATTTCTTTTATTTCTTCTTTCCTACCTCACTAAGAAACAGGATTCAGTATTTCTGACCCTTCTCCTAATTTTTCACCCAGTCCTGATTAGATGGGAATCTATCATTTTGATCCTGTATCACTGCCGCACACGGGTTTAAGAGAGATGCTTCAAGACAAGTGATTTTATAGATACACCCAAATGGGAAAACAAAACATAATTCAAACTAATGGCAGCAGGGAAGAGTAAGAAAGAGGAGTTAGAAACCAGAAGCCGGGGCCTCAGCCCTGGAGGCTGACAGCTGGCTTTGATGGTCCCAGGCCTGTTTGCTCTGCCCCAGGCTGAGAGTGAGCAAGGCTTTTGAAAATGTCTCTTCACACCCAGCACATCTGTCTGCCGGAGGGCCCGTGTCCTGGGGAAGCAGCTCTGACAAGCTCTTCTCATCCTCCTCACTGATGGAAGGGGAAGAGTCCTTGCCTCAGGAGAAGCCCTATCCTCCTGACTCCTGTGAGGCAGCCTTGATGGGAGTTTTTTTTTTTTTTTGACTCTTCATTTGAAATTGAGATGCATTCATGAGCAAGCATCTTTCATGTGCAGGTGAGTGGGGAGAGCAGGTGGACCCCACAGAAATGGAGATTTACTTTTCAGGTAACTGTCCCTAGTAATTAAGCTAAAGGGAATCCCAGAGGAAGAGATTGCACAGAGAATGAGACTGTGCTTCATCTCTCTCCTACACCCCTCACACGGGCTGGAGGACAAGCTCAGCACACAGGATGCCTTGCCTGCTGACTTTGGTCCTAACCTGTGTGAGAAAATGCTAGACCTGGGGAAGCTTCAGTGGGCTTCAGGGTACAGAACAGACCTAGGACAAAAGTGGCATAATGCTAACTTGCTCTATGACCTTGAATAATACCCGTGTTCCCTCAAGATCTGGTGTCAGTGTTCATATATATAAATGATGAGCTTCGATTAGGTGATTGCTACAGCTCCTTCCAGCAGTGACAGTTTTACATCCTCCAGTTGGTTCTCAGTCGTTCTCTTCATCATCATCACCATTGTCATGCACTGGGCATTGTATGTCCACCCTTACACACATGACCTTGCATACATTATCCCATTTCATCCTCACTTCAACTGGAAACATCTATTATGATTTCATAAATTAGGATACTGGATTACACAGAAGTTACATGACTTGCTCTATGAAGAAGCAGAACCAGGAAGAGGCAAGATGCTTCCGATTCCAAACTGTACGGTGTCTACTAGAGAAAGGTAATTTCCCTGTGGCGGCGGCTAGAGTCACTTTTCAAATTCACACATTAATTTAAGACAATTCTTCAGTGAAAAAAATGAAAAGTCAAATGCAGCCCATCATGTATTTAAACCAGGAAGAGTCAGCTCCCTTAACAATGTTTATCAGCTTAACTGTACACGGGGACCATGATACTCCTTATTCCATGATTCGATGAGACCAATTACATTAGAGGAAGTAAGAAGTATGTGGAAACCAGGGGACACATTGCTAGTACTCAACAATTTGCAGTTCTCTCCTGTCTTGATTGAACAAAGGTGAGACCCTAAGAAGCTATCACTGTGACATTGCTGGGGCGAGCAATTTCAATTGGGTTTCCGATAGTCTTTTATTAGGATTCATGAATGAAAAAACATGAGACTAGGAACCAGTTCGGTCTGAAATCAAATAAGGCCTAGCCAAGGCTCTCAAATCAATGACAAATAATCTTCTGAAGGACTGTATTTACTTACAGAAAGCCCTAAGGTACAACTAGAATGTGTGGGAGGGAATCGGACATGTCAGCTCAATAAAATAAACAACTTTATCATTTAAGCTGTTCAAAGATGAATAAATGGTCTCAGAAGACAGTGAGTCTTCTGTTACCAGGTGGCACAGGGAAGAAGAATGTCTGGTGTTGAGTGGAGTTGCTCCAAAAGGTCTTTAATAATCCTTCAGTACTAAGACTTTGTACATAGAGATTCTATGAATCTGCTGAGATGTCATGGATTCTCTGCAGGAGACTGGTACCCCAGGATAGATTTTTATTTATTTACTCAATCACTTTATTTTCCTGTTGAGTAATTCTGTATACTAGGTCTTGGTCTAAGCACCAAGGATAGAAATAAGATATATTTCTTCCTCTTAATGAGTTAATAACGTAATAGGGAGGACACATGTAAAATAGAAAACGCAGTGAAATATGACTGGTGTTAGATTGGAAGATTGCATAAGGCATAACGAAAAGCATAAAGTGGAGGTAAGCATTGCTCTTCATTATTAGTTTAACACTTCATTTTTTTCTTTGATGGTTTTTTCTCAGTTCTTGGTATTGAAGATTCTGACTCAGCCATTAGCATTTACTGAACCAGCTGTGAATCAGCTCTGGAAATTGCAATCTAGGTAAAGAGACACCCCTTAACACCACCCAAATGGAAATTCTCCTTCTGCTATTCTGGTAGGTCTAGCCTCTAGATATGAACTTGAAATTTAGCAGTACAAGTCATGGTTGAAGTAATGAGAAAGGGCAAGCTTAGCCTGGGACAGGAGAAAGATGGAGAAAAGAGAACCAAACAATAATAAACAATAGCAGATAGCAATAAACAGTACCTCGCTGGGCCATGGATAGCCTTGTGTTTAGTTTCCGAGGATGGAATCAAAGCATGAACCGGCTACAAAATGATACAGATTTGGAGATGCAAACCATGATTCTCAAATCACTACTCTCAACTTAATGCGTTTTTTGAAAAGATCTTGAATGGAATGCCATCTCATAACTGAGCAAGTTGTTGCCATGACCTCCTTCCAACATAATCAGAGAGAAGAGGCTTCATAGATAAACTCTATTTCTTTACTTCATTAACTTTTGAGAGTTTCTACTTTTTTATATGTTAAGAACATTCAGAGAGAGGAGGGTGTTATGGTAAGGATTTGAAATGTCCTCCAAATGCTCTTGCTCTGAAGGCATGTCCCCAATGCAGGGAGGACCAGAGGTGGGGTATGGCTGGAAGAGGTGGTTTCCAGGGGTGTGATCTTGGGGACTATATATTTCCCTGGTCCTGGTGTCATCTCTGCAGTTGAAAAGTTTTACTTCATATTCAAATTGACTCCAAAAATAATTTGAGTGTTTGTAATTACAGAAATAATTAGTATGAATTTTAGAAAGTAAGCAAAAAAGAGTAAAATAAAAAGAAATTACTGCCAGTGGTCAGCATTATACAATTTTTTCCCATGGTTTAAACTCAAAGATTTTCACTGCATGTAAGATCCGAGCTCTAGGGGTAGGGTGAAATGAGTCTCTGAAAATAGCAGACTTTGCTTTATTTCTAAAGCACTCAGAGCCTGTCGAGAGTCACACAATATGCCTCTGAAATTAGAAAATCATGGACACTGTCCACTTTGTAGATGAAGGGCTGAGAATCTAAGTTATAGATATGAACACAGACAATGGTTTGATGAGTGACTGAGGGAATAGAAACCCGAGCCATTTTTTCCTCACACAGGGCTAGTGTTGCTGCTACATGCAAAGGTCTCCTTTTTTAAGAGTCTTTGAGATTACAGCTTGATGAGGAATGTCAGAAGGTACCCACAGGAATAAGGAGTGTTTTCTTAATGTATTGCAAATAAAGAAACATCTGTATCTTCACTGATAGCTCCATACTTTATAAATGTTTCTTCGAGTCACATTCTTATACTTGTTGAATATCCTTTCTGATGAAGTAAAGTCAGTTGACTTGGTGTTTCCTAACTCTTGCTTATTACTAAGATGATGTCTTGTGGGTTAGAAGGATATGAAGGCTTTAAAATTGCTATTGGAAAAGGTGAGACTTGAGACTTGCTCTCAATATTTTTTCAGGTTTTGAAGTGAGCAGAGGTCTTTTGATATGGTTTGGTTGACTGTATTCACAGATTCTAAGGTCAAAGTGGGCATCTGTAATGTGTTTAGCAAAGGGAGTTTTGCAGAATGTCTGATAATTTGGAGTATGTGCTCACTGGCACCCATCCATGCTTCTCATCATTATCACCCACAGTGACTGTAGCAAGTACCATCATCACATCGCCCACCCAGCATGATGGAAAATACCAGAGGGACCACCGGAGGATACTGATTGGCTCTCTTCAATGACCTAGACAGCATTATAGTCACTTTATGATATCTGCATAACACAAAGCAATGTTACCACAGTTGTGTTTACTATAATCTTTTTCTTAATTAACTAAATCTGCAAACTTGCCGCTTATTTTTAATCCATAAGTCTTGAATGTTTTATGATCCAGAAGAGTTCAGGAATGAAGCATGGGGTTTTAATTTCTGTCTGTGTGCAGTATATAATATTTTCAAGAGCATCAAAAACTGATTGTGAGGTTCGAGTATATTAAAAAATAGCTTATTTTAAAAAGCCCAAACTTAAATTTCTTCTTGGAAGTTTCTTAAATAGCAGAAAAAATTAGTTGGAGTCTAAGAGTCTTCTGTAAATTTATTACTGTGTATAAAATTGTGAATGCCAGTAGTGCAGAAATCTAATATATATAAGAAATCATTATTCTTCCGTTTTCCAAGGAAGTGAAAAATCACTAAGAAATACAGTCAATAAACATTCAATGAATATCTACTTGGAAAGATTATTTTAGAAGTTTTTGGAAGAACAACAATAAATAACATAGAGTCATTGTCAAAAGAAAGTCATTTAAAGTAATCATTTGTATATACATGACAACTATAAATTATACCTTCATAAAACACTACTGAGTATCTAAACTGTACCAGATATTGAGGACACTAGAGAATCAACAATAGCAACAATCGTACTATTGGTAATGACAACAGCTACCATTTATTAAGAGTCTTTAATGTGCCAGACACTATATCATGCAATCTACATTTTGTTTTATTCCCATTTTAAGTTAAAAATAGATTAGAGGAGCTGGTGTGGTGGCACACACCTGTAATCCCAATACTTGGGAAGCTGAGACAGGAGGATCACAAGTTCAAGGATAGCCTCAGCATCATAGTGAGACTCTCAACAACCTAGGGAGACCCTCTTTCAAAACAAAAATAATTATAAAGGGTTGGGGGTGTAGCTTGGAGGTAGAATTCTCCCAGGGGATTCAATCTCCATTACCAGAAAAAAATAAAATAAAAAATAGAGGAATATATTTCTAATGCAAATGTTGCCATATATTTTCAAAGTATGCAACTAAAATCCGACCTGTTTGGCTCAAAAGATGTTGCATTATGTCATACTCCTTCTCATACAATGATATAGAAGACAAATATGCTTTCCAGCAAAGATCACAAGTCATAAAGGTGTGAAGAATATAAGTTGGCGTAAAACAATATAATACTTGCTATGATGCAGGAATCTATAACATAATAATATTCATCAGGGCAAAAGGAGCTTTGAGCTGCCTCATGTGGTCCACTCACAGGATGATGCCCATAGAGTATGAGTATGAGTTCACTACACAGTCCCAGGCATGGAGACTTATAAGGGAAGAGCAGAGAGTCATTGCACGAGGAAAAGAGCACATGGTTTATTCAGCTTTTGTAAAGAATGAATTTGTAGGATGGATAGGGAACTATGCTAAAAGAACAGGTCGGTGGAGGGCATGAGAAAGATCAGGTATGTCTTGCTAAAAAAAACTGTACTTTGTTTTGCAAGCAACAAAGAGAAATTAAAGCTGAGTATTGACCTACTTGTCTTTTCCTTGACAAATTATGGCCTTAGAAGCTGTATGGAGGATGGATAAGAGCAAGGTGAGCAATTGCAACTTTATAAGCAAGGGAGGATGAGGGACAGTCACATGCAGCAAAAATGGGACATGCTGGAGCAAAGATTCTGAACATCACGGATACTGCCCAGGGACACTGAAATGACAATCTGGGGGTGGGGTGGTAGTAGCATTGGGTGCAATGGGGGTTTCAGTAGAAGTGCCTAGGGAGGCTCTGAGTAATTTTTCTTTCTGAAAATGAGGTGGTAATCCAAGAAGTTTGGGAATCTATGACTGGAGGAATACCCAGTAGATGAAGTCCAAAGGACCCAATAAAAGCATATACATGGGGCATGTATTCCATAATTCTGTCTTGAGCAACTGAATATAAGGCAGTGCTACTAATTTTGGGAGTACTGGAAATGAAGACGTTTTGGAGAGATGGGTAGGTACAATGAGTTTGAATTTAAATATGTTGAATTTCAGGTGCTATGGTACATATAAATTAATAAGACTTAGATTGATAGGTATGTCTCACAGGAACCATATTTTAATACTGTCATACTGGGATAAGAATTTCATCATATGATTTCCTGGGGGAAGACACAAACATTCAGTCCATTAAAACCACTAGGTAGTTGGCCAGTGCTGTATAGAAAGCAGGTTGGTATTGGTGGTGGGGGCAGTAGGAAGAGAGATAAACGTGGAGTGATCAATTAGTGTTTATCACTTTATGAAGGAATTTAGCTATGGACAACAGGCAAATGGTGGGGTGAAAAGCAGATGGTGTAGAACACATAGCTGAGAATGATTAAGATAAAGGTAATTGATAAAACTTTAGGTTTCAAGGAAAATATAGAATAAAAAAGATGATGAAGCTGGGTGTGGTTGTGCATGCCTGTAAATCCTAGTACTTGGGAGGCTGAGACAGGAGGATCTCAGGTTCACAGCCAGCCTCAGCAACTTAGCAAGGACCTTAGCAACTTACTGAAACCATATTTCAAAAATAAAAAAATGAAATAGGGCTGGGGGTGTAGCTCAGAGGTAGAATATCCCTGGGTTCAGTCTTCAGTGAGTGAGAAAGAGAGAGAGAGAGAGAGAGAGAGAGAGAGAGAGAGAGAGAATTGATGGAGCAAGGCTTGGAGGAATTAGGTGAAGGCACAAACCCAGGGTAGAGCAGGTAGCACCTCTGCTTGAGACATAGGACTTGAGTTTAGGTTGGGTCTATGGTTAGATATTCTTTCTCTGGGAGGTTGGAGACAGGTAGATTTTCAGGAAGTTATGAAAGCTCATAGGAGTTTGGAGGGTTTGAAACAGTTTTCGTGGGGAAGGGGAAAAGAACTTCACAAAGACTAAAAAAGTCTTACAGAGAAGTTTTGAGGGCCCAGCTGAACTTAGAGAAAAATAAATTGAAATGACTCCAATCTGTACAAGGTTTTCCTCCCAAATTGCTTAAAGAAATCTATGAGAGAGTGAACAGGAATATGGGCGTGGTGAGGTGCACCTGTGATCCCAGTAATTGGGGTGCTGAGACAGAAGGATTACTGGTTTGAGGCCAGCCTCAGAAACTTAACAAGCTCCTCAGCAGCAGTGAGACCTTCCCTGTTTTAGAGTAAAAAGTAAAATAGGTTAAGGGGTATAGCTCAGAGGTAGAATGCCTTTGGGTTTAATCCCCAGTAACACACACACACACACACACACACACACACACACACACACACACAAAGTGAACAGGAGAATCGTTAGATAGCCAGTGTGGACTATTGGCAAGGTGTGTGTGATAGGACAGGGTGCAGAGAAAAGTGTTGATAGGATAAAACACGAGATCCAGGCTGTATGTGGACATTTGGTGAGATAATTCTCCATGATATGGTCCTCCTGCATGTCTTCTGAACAATGGGTGTTCATGGATTAGCTCAAGGAAGACTGTGTATTAGTCAGTCTGGGTATGATATTTACAGCGACTTCTTCCAGAGAGATGCAGGACTCTCTCCCCCTGGAGCCATTCCAGGGTATAGAGCTGGAGATGTCTTTTTCTCTTAATGAGAACATTCTAGGCAATACTGCTTCTCCCTGGAGGCGAGGAGAGGCAGGTTTGCTAGTGGCCCATAGAGTAGATGCAGATCTCCTTATTTTGGAGTCCCTCACCTGTGACACTTATCCATATGTATACAGTGTCCACCTGGGCCTGCCTCTATATCATTCCCATGGGACTTGGAAGGCTTCTAGCTGGGAGGAAGAAACTGTCTAAATTCATTTGGGCTCATTTCATCCTTCCTGGCTGAACTTATGAAAGTGTGGGACAATCTACCAACTGCAATAGTTGCTACTTCTAATAAAAGATTGCTAGACTTGATGAAGAAAAGTCAGGACGGGGGAGGCCAAAGATGGAGTGGCTTTGGAATGGAAAGCGGATCTTGGTTGGTGCAAAAAGTAAGATAGGATATAGCAAGTACCTAAAAATTATTTAATAATTGAAAGGTAGCATGGTCTGGGATAGATTTGTAGAGTAGGTGATAATTAGACTAAGTCTTAAGTTAACTAAGTCTGACTAAGTCTAAACTGCTCAATGACTAAAAATGATGGGAGCTACGTTAGCATGGATGAGTGAATAGTAGATGCAGAAGTAGGAACTGTAGGGTAAGAGAGGAGGCTGGATGTGGAAGAGCTGGGGACAGGTGAGGGAGGTCTGCTTGCCCAGCTCAACTGGTATAAAGTACAAATGCAATGATGTTAGAAAAGGCTTCAGTGAGGCCAGGTCCAGGTAGCAGACAAGGTTGAGAGCACAGTGCATTGATCACTAAATTAAACTTCAGATTTCTTCAGTTGAACAAAAGCCAGGATCCCATAAGAGAATCTGACAGTTATTTCTGTGAAGTTTTTGGTTGTATTAAAAGCACTTTTGAGACTCCTCCTCACATCTAAACCAGGAAGTTACAGGGATTTATTGTAAAGACCGATCTATAAGGTAGAAGACTGCATCTGAGTTGGGGTTTATTGAGAAAAATAAACCCTGGGTAAAATCAGCTCTTCAGGAGCTGGGACCTTTAGAGAGACAGAGACACAGTCAGAGAATAACAGTTTACAAAGACGCTTTGAAGCCAAAGAACATTAAATGATTTAAAGAATTGCTTTAATAAAAGAAAAAGGTTTTATGTGTTATTTTCTGGTTTAGCATCAGCTCTGTAGAATTTTCCTTTCCTTTCTTTTACTTTTCCTTTATTTTATTTATTTAGGAAGAATGCAGGTCTTGCTTTTACCTTTCGGTGTTTTGTCTGCCTTTCCTAATCAAAGAAGTCAAGTAGTTGCTTTGAGAATTTTCTTACTGCTTCTATGAATATCAAGTAAATATATTAGAAATATTTTAATCATAAATAGGGTTCATATTTTCCTGAAAGATATATAAATATATGTACACTGGGCTTATTCCATTTACTGTAGTATCATTATTTTCTTCAATTTTATCCATCCTCTGGAAATGTCATTAGCAGAGAAAACTAAAAAGGCAAATGAAGATGTCTGGGGAAGAACATTGCCCTCGGATTTCAAACTCCGACTAAATTATACAACAAGGTTACTCTTCCAATTAGATAATGTCTTGGGAGATAACCAGTCACTTTCCAAACGCATGCACATTCGAATTTTAAAATGTTAGTTTTATAAAATGCGATGCCCTTTCCATCTCTGCTTGTGCTGAGTATGAAGTATAGTAGGCCAATCTGGGTGTGGAAAATAATATTATATAATCCCGGCCAATCGACTTTTGCAATGGTTACTACACACACACACACACACACACACACACACTTGCTTAATGCCTTTTTAATACTTTTCTTTGATCATTTTATTGTTGAGTCATTCTTTGAATTTATTTCCCTCAATGTTCCTCTGTTAATTTTGGACTAGCAATGATTCCATTAATTTGTATTTTTGAAGGGAGAGAGGATTTAGAGAGAGAGTCTTAGGACTTTTTGTCATTCTTAGGTTGGATCAAAAAGAGGTACTATTTCTGGGACTGGAAATTTCTAAATGTTTTAATATCTAGTTTATCCTGAAGGATGTCCGCTTTCTGTGAGCATTTAATTAAACAACATGAATTTTAAAAAAATTCAGCAACTAAGGTCTAAATATAATAATAAATATATTTGAGTATGTATATGTGTGTGTGTGTGAATGTCTAATCTGAACACAAATTATAAACAGGGACCTTAACTTTTCCATTGGAAAACTTTTCTCCAGCTACATTTGTAACTTTAATGAAGATATTAAAATGCTTTATATACTTTCAAAACTACCTTTATTTTAATGCCATTTCTGGAAATATTTACATTTTTGGCAATATAAATCATAGTCTTCATTTAGCCTGACACCGCTGGCTCAGGAATATGGAATATAGTATTAGTTTCTGTAAGAATGAATTGACTTCACTATGAAATAAGGCTTTTTGGGTATCAGCCCTGCAGAAATATATTGGTTACAGCTAAAATGTATGGCTATGCTTACGCTAAAACATACAGACATTATAAAACAGTATATTGGTTTCGGTAACAATGTATTCTTTCCAATGGATTCATGTGGCTTTCAGCAAGAATATATTGATTTCATTAAAATGTGCTCCTTGAGATAAACAAAAATTCAGTTAAAATGCATTGGTTTCTGTTAAAGTTCATTGACTGAAGTAAAGAACATTACACTGTTATTGGGTAGCCTCGGGGTTTGGTAAGTATTGAACAGAGAAGTATACATAAGTAATAATAAAGGCTGGGGAAAACAAAGACATTATAAACCATATAAAGATGTAAATATTCAATAAGCATTATTAGATTGAATTTTCTCATAGGCACTAAGAGTTGGCTCAGGTGCTTTCTGCAAAGTCACTCTAGCCTCAGTGATTTTCGGAGTCATAGGATCACAGGTCACCTCATGTACAGAAACTCTAGCTCTTCCTCTGTTTGAATTACTCCCCGAGGGGTGGGCATTAGACCCAGGAGGACGTTCCTCAGTGCATGTGTCTGAAAGTGCCACTTGCAAAACAGAGAGTGGTGCTTTCAAAAGCTAATATGCGTACACACACACACACACACACACACACACACACACACTTTCTTCATTTCCACAAAAGCCTAAAATATTTGCAGAGTAGGCCACACTCCACCACGAAAATTCCGTTTCCATTGTTCAATTCCACTCTGCATCTTCATCCTTTTTGTAGAAGATAGGAAAAGAAAGGAGAAGAAGGATAGGTAGCATTGCCCATGTTTTCTGACCTCACATTTCAACAGAAACATAACTTGAGATTCCTCTGGGGAGGTTATATTTAAACTCTCTTAATTGTAAAACCACCTAGCTTTCATTCAAGGAGAAAGTAGATAGATGGTGGATTTCATTTGAGGACATATTTTCTCATTAGTATTGTTTCATACAATCTGAACAATAAAAGGTCAGAGTGGGAAGCATAAAAATAATAAAAAGGAAAATTAATGTAAATTTTTCCAAATCCTATTAGTCATGAATATATTATGGGTCTTGTTTTTAACATATATTTTTGTGCTCCATAATTATGTATGTATGTATGTATGTATGTATGTATCTATATATCTATATTTTTTAAAATTGAAAATTATATTTATTTTCTTCCAAACTGCTTTTAAATATATATTTCATATATAGATGTATACTTATGCAATATGCAGTTTTCATTTCTGGAAATATTTACATATGTGTAAATATGTATATATGAAAACTGTGTAAAGCATAAGTATACATCTAAACAAACTATTATAAAGCCAACACCCATGTACATATAATCCAGATTAGAAAGTTTGATGTTGACGGTATCTTGAATGCCTGTGTTTCTTTCTTATTCAAGTTCTTTCCTTCCATGCAAACATAAACATTATCATGATTTTCAGGCTAATCTTTTTTTGGGGGGAATCAAGGAATTTATTTTTTTATCTTGCAAGCCTAGCTCTTTCTTTTTTATTGTTTTCCCCATTTTATTTTATTTTATTTTATTTATTACATTTATTGGTGCATTGTAGTTATACATTTTGGTAAGTGTCAGGGTATCAGAAGCATGCATGCACACATTGCTCATTTAGCCCTCCCTCAAATCCCACCCCATTCCCTCCCCCTTCCCTCCTTTCCATGCTCAGCATAGTGATCGACTCTGATAAGTTTGTTTATACACATGGTGTGCATTAGTGTATTTCCCTCTTCCCCCCTCCCATCTCCCTCAGTTAGGTCGCCTTCTTTGCTCAACTAAAGTTTTTTCTTTCTTTGTCTGGAATTCCTTCTAAGTCCCATTCTCCCTAGCTTCCACATATTAGGGAGAACATCCGACTTTTCACTCTTTGCGATTGACTAATCTCAGCATGATGTTCTCCAGTGCCCTCCATTTCACTGCAAATGATGTAATTTTGTTCTTCTTTATGGCTGCATAAAATTCCATTGTGTACATATCCCATAGTTTTGTGATCCATTCATCTGTCAATGGGCACCTTGGCTGGTTCCAAAGTTTGGCAATTGTGAATTGTGCAGTTATTTTTTTTCTTTTCTGATACCGTTTCTTTCTACTATTACAAATTTCACATTCCTAAATACTATTGAAGTTTGATCTAGTTTTGAATGTATTTAAATGGAAACACAAAGAAAATATTATTTTTCTCTGTCTTCTTTTACCCACTATAATATTTGTGATAGTAATCTATGTTGTTGCAAATAACTATAATGTGTAAATTACTGTGCATATGCCATCCTTTGTTTATCCACACTTGTGATGGGCATTTGGGCTCTTTCTGCTTTGGGTTATTACAAACAAGGGTGCCATGAACACCTTTTACATAACTCCTACAGCGTTTGTGCATGGAATTCTTTGCGATATATTTCCAGGTGTGGAACTGCAGGGTCACAGGGTTTGTATGTCTTAGGCAATAATTTGCATTTTCCAGAGCAGTTGTGCCAATTTACACTCCCAGCACCAGTATATTACTCCTCAATTATACTTATTCTAAATCCTCAGCAATGTTATTTTATTTCTTCTTTTTTCTTTCTTTTTTCATTCATTCATTCATTTTTATATTCATTTATTTGGTACTAGGGATTGAACCCAGGGGCATTCTACTTCCAAACTATACCCTCAGCCCTTAAAAGTTTTTCTTTTTCTTTTCCTTTTGAAATAGGGTCTCACTAAGTTGCTGAGGCTAGCCTTGAACCTGCGGTCTTCTTGCCTTAGCCTTCCAAGTACTGGGATTACAGGTGTGTGCCACCATGCCAGTTACTATATTCATTTTATCTAATTTTAATCATTGGGTCGATGTACTGTAGTGTTTTACAGTGATTTTAGTTAGCATTTCTTTGATTGTTTACACTAATTAACACCTTTTTATATCTATTTTTAGTTACTTGAATATCCTTTTCACTGAAAACTCATCCACTACTCTTGCTTATTTTTCTTTTGGGTTGCCAGTGTTTTAATTGTATTGTTGAAGCATTTTATATATTTTGTACACCAAGAATAGGCAAACTGTAGTCTGTGGGCCAAATCTGACTTGTCATCTGTTTGGTAAATAAAATATTGTTGAAATGCAGCCATACTTGGTTTTATACTGTTTTAATGCTACAATGGCAGAGTTTAGCAGTTGAGACAGGGGCTGTATGGTTTGTAGCGTTTAAATTATTTACTATCGGCACTTTGCCAAGCAAGTGTGCTAACCTCTGGCATACACTAACCCTTTACTGTTCATACGTTTGGCAAATCTTTCACCGCTCTATGGTTTGCTTTATACTTTATCAATGGTACTTTTAATAAACAATATTTCAAATTTTTGACATGCACATTGATACTGCTTTATGTATTTAAATTATCAATGAATTTTCCTTATCTTAAATTCATAAGAATAATCTCCCTGAACATAATTTTCTAAGAAAACATTTTGATTTGCTTTTCACACATAGTTCAATAACCTAATTGGAGTTCTGTTGTATTTTTTTTGTGAATGGTGTGAGATAGGAGTTAGCTCCATTTTTTTCTGATGTGCATGAAATGTCCCAGCACCACTATTAAAGACTATTATTTCCCCATGCCTTCTATTAAAATATAAAATGTTCATATATGTACAGTTTATCTTTATATTTGATCTTCACCCATCAGCACATTTATTTCATTATAAGATGTGATAGCTTAAATGACGTCATTCCATGATGTTCCTTTTCAAGGGTGTCCAATACTCTTGAGACTTTGAATATTCATATAAATTATATCATCCATTTGTCCCATTTACCTAACTAGTTAGGATTATGGTTAGGATTCTTTGAACTTAAGATCCATTTGTAGAGAACTGAATACAGTATTACATATTGAACTTTCCATGTGTGGGCTTCATATGTATCTCTATTTATTTAAGAATTCTTTCATTTCTCTTAGCAACACATCATAGGTTCCTATATGAAGGCCTTGTACATATTTTATCAGGCTTATTCCTTGATATTTAATATTTTTGATGCTTTAAAAATGGTACTTCTAAAATTTTATTTTGTTTGTTTCTGGCATATACAAATGTAATCTCTTTCAATATTTTAACTCATAATCAAGCAACTTTGATAAACTACTTTGTAAATTCCAATAATTGATCTGTAGATTATTTTAGATTTATCTAACAATAATATCATCCATAAATTGTAGCTGTATTATTTCTTCTTTTAAATCCTTTTATTTGTTTTATATGCAGATACTGATACAGACACAGATTTTTTTCTGTTCTTTTCTTTGTGGCTTTATTGCATTACTTACAACTCTAAATATGTTACTGAATCCGAGGGATGACGGTAAGAAAACTTTTCTTATTCCCAATAACAGAGAAAAAGCTTTCAGCATTTTTAAAGCATTCCATTTATCATATTAAGATATTTTCCTCCTACCCTTAGTTTACAGGGAGTTTTTTTTAAAACTATGAAGAATGTAGCATTTTGTCAAATTTTTCCCCACTTAACAATAAAATTGCTTAATTTTTCTTTATTCTGTAAATGTAGCCAACTAAAGTTATTCAGTTTTCATACACCCACACACCATGTACTACACATACACACACACACACACACACACACTCACACACACTTCACACACTTGCTGGAATCAATCTGCTAATATATTTTAAGGATTTTGTATTCATGAATATGATTGACATGTACAAAAGGAATTTACTGGGTTTTGTTCTCAGTGTTCTGCTAGCCTCCTAAACATCATTTGAAAATTTTTCTATTTCCTGAAGGAGTTTCTGTAATATAAGTATTGTTGGAACCATAAATATTAGAATTTACCACTGAAGTCTTTCGGACCAGAGGGGTGTGTGTGTTTGGGGGGTGAGTATTGTGTATGTATGTGAGCACATACAGAAATGTTTTTCATGACAAACTTTATTTCTTTATTAGTAGCAGGATTACTTGGATTTATCATTTTAAATGTACCATTTTGATGTTTTTCAAGGAATGTGTCTATTTTATCTAAATTTTCAAATTCCTAATATCATTGAATATTTTAAATCTTTTTGTTCTCTATAGTAATGAGAAATCCATCAATTAAGACTAAAATTTGCCTATAAGGAGCATCTTCCTCTTTTTTTTATTGGTGCATTGTAATCAATACATCTTTTTTTTTTTTTTTTGCGGTACCAGGGATTGAACCCATGGGCGTTCTACCTCCGCGCTACACCCCCAGCTTTATTTTTTTTTATACTTTATTTTGAAACCAGGTCTCACGAAGTTGCGGAGGGCCTCACTAAGTAGAGAGAGAGAGAGAGAGAGAGAGAGACAGCAAGAGAGAGAGAGAGAGAGAGAGAGAGAGAGAGAGAGAGCGCTGAGGCTGGCTGAGAACCCAGATCCTCGGGTCTCCGCCTCCCAAAGTACTGGGATTTCAAGCGCGCCACCACGCCCGGCTTAAGGCTTAATCAATACATTTTGATGAAGATCGGGGTGGTAGAGGCACACAGGTACACAGCACTCATTTAGCCCTCTCCCAGTTCCCTCCCTATTCCCCCCCCCCAGTCCCTTCTTCCCTTGCTCAGCATAGTGATTGACTTGACACATTTGTGAATGTACATCATGTCTATTGAGGTGTTTCCCTCTTTCCCCCATCCCATCTCCCTCAGTTAGTTCTCCTTCTTCACTCCTCTAAGGTTTCTCCTCCTTTGTCTGGAGTCCCTCCTATGCGGTTTTTTCCCTAGCTTCTGCACCCAGCATCTTTCTCTGGATCTAGTTTCTGGAACAGAAATCTCTTCCATGACAGTATGATATGTTGGTGAATGGGTTTCCACCCTGGCTTCATATTGGAATTACCAATTCAAAGGACTCATCCAGGACCAATTTAAAGAGAATTGCTCAAGGTAAGTCTCAGGTGCAGACATTTTAAAGGTTCTTCAAGTGGTTCTAATGTACAATCAAGGCTGAGAAGCACTATACTGGCACCCTGAAATTCTGAATTCACTTCCTACTTTTCAGGACTAGGAGCAAATAACATTTCCTCTCTGAGTCCAAAATTAAAAGAAGGGTTCAGGCACTGCAACCCCAGTGCTTTCAGAAGTAAGAAAGATGGTGAATACATGCTCTGGAAAACAGCCAACAGTAAGATACTAAACAGCTGCATTTTCTGGGATAAACCGAAGAGGGCATATTCCACACAAACCATTTAAATCCTCCTTTTTCCTCTCCCTTCTTCTAACGTTATAATAATCAAACAAAATATTTCTGAGATATATGTAACTCTTGAATCCTGTTAAATGGCCATCCAGGTTTCTTCTAGCTTCAACATACTCTGTAAAATAAAATCATAAGCCGGTAGTGGTGGCACATGCTTGTAATCCCAATATTTGGGAGGCTGAGACAGGAGGATCACATCTTTGCAGCCAGTCTCAGCAACTTAGACCCTCCACCACTTAGTGAGACCCTCTGCAACTTAGTGAGACCCTGTTTCAAAATAAAAGAATAAAATAGGGTTGAGGGTATAGCTTGGAGGTAGAATGACCTTGGGTTCCATCTGTAGTAACACACACAGACACACACACACACACACACACACACAATGAATAGATAAAATCATAGAGGTGGTGGCACACACTGGTAATCCCACTATTTAGGAGGCTGAGATAGGAGGATCACAGGTTCAAAGCCAACCTCAGCAACTTATTGAGACCCTCAGCAAATTAGTGAGAACCTGTTTTAAAAAAAATAGTACTTGGAAGGCTGAGAGAGGAAGATCACAGGTTCAAAGCCAACCTCACAAACTTAGCAAGGCTCTCAGCAACTTAGTGAGACCCTGATCCAAATAAAACATAAAAATAAGGCTGGGGTGTAGCTCAGAGGTAGAATGCCCCTGGATTCAACCCCCACTGCATTGAAAAAGAAAAATGAAAATTACAAGTAGGAAGTATAGGAAATAGAATTTGATCTTTTCCTCTGAGGGTCTGTCGTCAGCACTCTGTGAATATCATCCTGCTCTGGTGTGTGCTTTTGCACACATGTGTGAGCATGTGTGTATGAGCATGTGCCTAGATAAGGAAGCTGCAGGGCAGGATGTGCAGGCACACCAGAAGAAGTCACACACGCGTGGAGCAGAGCTGGTTTTGGGCCAGAGCATTACAAGTCTGCTTCAGTCAAATTCATCATTTCACATCTCGCGTTTTTCCTCCTCTTATACATCCTTTCACTCCAGAAAAATACTCCAAATACAGAGCCTTTGTGTGTGTGTGTGTTGTTAATGCAGCATATGGGTCAGAAGCAGATTTATGTTAGCTCAATGGAGCCCTAAAAATGGATTTTTATAGAAAACTGTCACTAAGTCAATGCCACTTACTCTCTCCCAAAAAGGACTTACCTTTAATATGAAGGTTCTCAAAGAAGGGTTTTGACTTGAATAAGTGCTGATGATTTTATTTGCCTACTCCAAGTTCTGATAATTTTTGCTTAGAGTGGGTGGTCTCCTTGTCACATTTAAGATTCTTCAGACATACAAAAACTGAAAGTATTTATTGCCAGAGGACCTACTACAGGGAATGTGAAAGTGTCACATTTACACCATCAAATGCAAGGGATCTGGACTCACACAAAGGAATAAAGACACTGGGAATGTAACCAAAGAGGCAACCATATAGGACCCTTTTCTTATTATTGAAATCTTGTTAAAATATAATTTAATTTGGAAATAATAATTTTGCAGTATGGAGTTTGTCACAAAGGAATAAAGACACTGGGAATGTAACCAAAGAGGCAACCATATAGGACCCTTTTCTTATTATTGAAATTTTGTTAAAATATAATTTAATTTGGAAATAATAATTTTGCAGTATGGAGCTTGTACAATATGTAAAAGTAAGGTACAGAACATGAATAATAGCACAAAGGTTGAGAAAAGAGAAATAGAAATATCTTATGGTCATTTTCTTTCACTTGAATATAGGATGTGATGTTTGGGCTGTATACTATAAACTCTAAAGCAACCTCCAAAATAAAAATACATATGCTTATAGTGAATAAGACAACATTGGAGATAAAATTAACTCCAAGGAAAGTAGAATAAGACTAAAGAACATGAAGAACAAATAAGTTGAATAAAAATTAACCTATTATAAATTGAAACCTAACTATAGCATAACAATATTGTGTGTTAATGTCTAAATATAACAATTAAAAGGCAGGGATTTTCAGATTGGATTTTTTTGTGTGTGTGGTACTGGGGATTGAACCCAGGGGCATTCTACATCTGAGCTATACCCCTAACCCTATTTTTACTCTTTATTTTGAAACAGGGTCTCACTAAGTTGCAGAGGAACTCACTAATTAGCTGAGACTGGCCTCAAACCTAGATCCTCCTGTCTCCACCTCCCAAGTACTGGGATTACAAGCGTGTGCCATCATGCCCGGCTCAGATTGGATTTTTGAAAAAACATAATCTAACTATATACTCTCTACAGTAACCTTTTTATTTTTATTTTTATACTTTCATTGGTGTATTATAGTCTTACATCATAATGTAATTCATAGTGATAGTGACATACATGCACACAGCACTTGGTGGTATAGTAATCCTTTTTAAATAGAAAGACACAAGCCATGCATGGTGGTGCACACCTGGAATCCCAGTACTTGGGAGGCTGAGACAAGAGGATCACAGGTTCAAAGCCAACCTCAGCAACTTAGTGAGTTCCTCAGCAATTTAGTAAGACTCTGTTTCAAAACAGAAAATAACGTAGGGCTGGGGATGTAGCTCAGCGGTAGAATGACCCTGGAATTAATCCCCACTACAAACAAAACAAAACAAAAAATAGAAAGACACAGATAAGTTAATAGTAAAAGAATGGGAAAATATATACCTGGCCAACAACTAATCTGAAGAAAACTAGAGAAGCTATATTGATATCACACAAGGTAGATGTAGGTAGACAGATTATTATGAAGGACAGAGAAGCTTACAATAGAGTGGACAATTCATAAGTCATATAAAACAATCACAAAAACTTATGTATCTAATAATAGCATAACATATCTGAAACAAAAATGTATAGAGCTGCAAGTAAAAATAGAAAAATACACATTATAATCAGAGATTTCAAAACCTTCAATAATTGATAGAGTAATAGTAGAAAGAAGATTAATAAGGATAGAGAAAGTTTGAACATTATTGTTAACCAACATAATCTAATCATTACTTAGACTACTTCATCAATAGCAGAATACACATTCTTTTCAGATGTATATGAAACAATAAGATAGACTATATTCTGTGTCATAAAATAAATCTCAATATATTTAAAAGATTTCAGGCATACAAAGTGAGTTCTCTGACCACCATGAAATGAAATTAGAAATCAATAGCCTAAAGATTTCTGAAATGTCTCTAAATATTTGAGAACTAAATAACATTTTTAAATAACCCATGTGTCAAGAAAGAAATCAAAAGGAAAACTTGAAATTATTTCAAATTTAATGAAAACGAAACTACATTTCCAAATTTGTGAGATGCCACAAAAGCAATATTTAGAAGTAATTTTAGAGTATTAAATGCCTATATTATAAAAGAATAAAGGTCTCAGCAAGGGGCAGTGGAGCACACCTTTATTCTCAGTATTTGGGAGGCTGAGATAGGAGGACCAATAGCAGGAACGTGAGGTAGCATCGTTACAGGTTGTACAGCTATTAAAAGGCCAATAAGAAAACTTTATGAATAACTTTATACTAGTAAATTTGTAACTTAGATGAAACGGATAAATTCCTTGAAAGATGCAAATTGCCAGAGCCATTATTTCAAGAAGAAATCATTTGAACAAACTTATTTATATCTATTAGAGAAAATAAACTTATAGGAAACAACTCCCTATAAAGGATAATCCAGGCCCAGTTGTCTTCAATGGGAATGTTACCAAATAATTAAAGAAGATAGAAAGCTGATCGTGTACACACTGCAGAAAAGTGAAAAGGAGGGTTTACTTCCCAATTTATATTGTCAACATCACTAAAACATATGAAACCTTATAAGAAAAGAAAGATTACCAAATCAAATCCAATGATATATAAAAACAATAATGCATCATGACCAGATGGGGTTAACATAGGAATGAATGGGAGTTTAATACTTAAAAACCAACCAATGAAATATTCCATATTAACAAACTAAAAAAGAAAAACTATATGGTCAAGTTAGTATATGCTGAGAAAGTATTTGATGAAATTTAAAATAAGTTCCTGATTTTAAAAAACAAAACAAAAACCCTCAACACACAGGGAATGGAAGCAATTCTTGTTAATCTGATCTAAAACTTCTAAGGAAACCCTGTGGGTAATATCACACTTACTTGTAAAAAAATAAACATCTTTCCCGTTTCCCCTTTAAGATTAGGAACGAGACAGGCACATCTGTTATTACCCCTTTTGTTTAACATTGCATAGTAGGTTCTAACCCATGAAATAAGGCAAGAAAAGACAAAAGAGCCGTCCCTTGGTGGGCATCTGCAATCCCAGTACATGGGAGGTTAAGATAGGAGGATTGAAGGTTCAAGGCCAGTGCAAGGTAACATAGCAAGCCCCTGTTTCAAAAAAAAAAAAAAATAGGGCTAGGAGTATAGCTCAGAGGTAGAACAACCTGGGTTCAATTTTAAGTACCAAAAATAAAAATAAATTTAAAAAAATAGAGGAGAGGAGAAGGGAGCGGAGGGGAGGAGAGGAGAGGAAAGCAGAGGAGAGGAGAGAGAGAGAGAGAGAGAGAGAGAGCATCCAGATTGATTGGAAGGAAAAATGAAGGACAGTCTTTGAATGGAACACAATTGTCTGTGGATAGTGTCCAAAGGAATGTATAAAAAGACAGGTAGAAATATCAAGCGATTTTAGTAGGTTTGCATGATATAATATCATAATAAAACCAAGATCATTTATAATGCATCAAAACTATGAAATATTTTAGAATAAATCTGACAAATAAGTGGGACAAATATGAAAAATATAAGACATTACTGAGAGAAATTTAAAAGTGCATAAATAGATGCGTGTGCATATATATATATATATATATATATATAAGATATAGTTACATATACATATCTTGTTCATGGGTTTGAAGACTGAAAGTTGTAAAGATGTTAATTTTCTTCAAACAAAAGTCAAAATATTGGCAGTCTTCTTATTTCTTTGTAGAAATGCATTCTAAAATTCATGTTAAACTAAAAAGTAGTTAAAACAGCATGAACAACTTTGAAGAAAAAGTTGGATGACTAACAGCACCTGGTTTCAACATTATTATAAAGCTATAATTTTCAAGATAATGCAGTATTGCTATTAAGAGAGAGACATTATACGTGTAGAGAAATAGATACACCCATATACAACAACAACAAACTGATTTTTCACCAATGCACAAAACAATTCAGTGGAGAAAGGATTCAGGAACCATTAGAAATTAACTTGTAGCACCTGCCCCAACAAAAGGAGAGGAGAGGAGAGGAGAGAGAGAGAAATAAGAAGGAGGAGGAGGAGGAGGAGGAGGAGGAGGAGGAGGAGGAAGAAAAAGAACTGTATATCTTGTACCATATACAATAATTAACTCAAAATGGGCCATCATATGTCTAAATGTAAAATCTAAAATTATTAACATTTACAGGAAAAGAAGAAATACTTTTTTCCTCCTTTTGGGTTAGTCTTAAATAGTACAACACCAAAAGCATGATCCACTAAGAAAAATTAATAAATTGAACTTCAACAATACTACAAATTTCTGCTGTTTGAAAGGCACTATATGAAGGATGAGAAGACAATTTCCAGCCTGGAAAAAATTTTCAAATCTTATGTCTAATCCAGAATATAGAAAACTCCTAAAACTTAATATTAAGAAAAAAAAGGTCAATAAAAACGAGAATAATTTAAACAGATACATCACCAAAGAAGACATATGAGTAACTAATAAACCATGAAAATATGATGAATTTTATTAATCATTAGGAAAATTCAAATTATTAAATTATCACTGCAATGAGCTACTACTATACAACTATCAGAATTGGTAAAATAAAAGACTGCCCATATCAAGTTTTGGCGAAGATGTGTAAAAACTGCATCTCTCATTTATTGCTGGTTGGAATTAGAGATGATGCAACCATTTTGGAGAAACAGTCTGACAGTTTCTTAAAAAGTTAAGCCCCTAAGATTTGTCTAATAGAAAAGTATATGTTTATCTAAACTTGTTTTTTATGATTATTCGTGATCTCTTTGCTTGTAAAACTCAAAAGCTGGAATCAGTCCTGGTGTCCTTCAACTAGTAAATAAAAAAACAAGTATAGTTTATTTGTAGGATGGGATGCCTCTCAGTGGTAAAAAAAAAAAGTATGGATTACTGACACATGCTAAAAGACAGACAAACCTCAAAATAATTTTGCTTAGTAAAAGAAGCCATGCCTAAGAAAAATATCAATTTCCATAAAATTCTAGAAAATGTAAACTAATCTAATCTATAGTGATAGTATTTTACTGGTTGCCTGAGGATGGGAAGAAGGAAAGATGACAGAACATCTTATAAAGGGTTTTTTTGGGGGGTACTAGAGATGGAACCGAGGGGCATTCTACCTCTGAGCTACACTCTCAGCCCTATTTTATTCTTTTTTTTTTTTTAAACAGGGTCTCACTAAATTGCAGAGGGCCTCATTATGTTGCTGAGGCTGGCTGCAAACCTGTGATCCTCCTGTCTCAGCCTCCCAAGTACTGGGATTACAAGTGTGCGCCACCATGACCACCTTATAAAGGGGAATTTTAATGTTCATTATCTTGATGGTAATGATGGTTTCATTGTGTGTACATATATCCAAATTTATGACAATGAATACTTTATATGTGTTTAATTTATTGTCAATTATTATCCAAGAAAATTGCTGGAAGATTTTTTAAAAGAAAGTCATAATAAATCCACACTGAAATGATAAATCTGAAATTAACAATACTTTTTGCAGTTTCTAAAACTTCTGCACTTCAACTATAGGCTAGCAGGTAAGATGGACAATTTTTTTAGTTTAATTTTTTTAAAACACAAACTTTTACCTGATGCAGTATCTCTGTGTTATATGTAGATTTTTAAACACTAAGTTAACTACTTAATATACCTTAACTTTTGCTGTTTTTCCTCTTCCACAAGCAGCTGGTTTAGTTTCTGTATTTTTTAGTGACCTATTAGAGTTTCTGGAAATTACTTCCTTTTAAGAAAGTAAATTATTGCACGAAGGAAGAATTCTCCAATTTAACACAGAAGACTTAGTTGCATTTTCTTTCTTACTTGAAAATCTGGTAAGAGAAGAAAGCTGTCAGATAGACGCTGGCTGTCATGAAATAATAAAATTTCATTGTTGGCCAATGGGATGCACCATCTATGGGAACTGCCAACGGGGAAAATTGTGCCAGAACTCATACTTTTCAAGGGAATACTATCATCCTCTAGACCTTTAAAATTTAATTGGAAATAAATTGATTTCCCACCAACTGGTTTTCTTGTTTATACCAATAATTTATATTTATTTCTGATTTTATTTCTTGTTCATACATACGCAAGAAAAAAAAATCTAAACTCTCCCTGTCCTATATGCACAATGTAGAGAATTCTAGTGAAATTCAGGTTCTAGGCAGATTAAGTTGCTCATCTACTATACTATGCTCTGTGATTATAAATGTCAAGAGAGCAGAGATTTTGCTCCTGGTCATGGTAGGACTGAAAAGCTTTCTGTTGTCATGGAAATGTCCGAGTTAAAGGACAAGCACTTCTGTTTTGTTCAGATTATGAGAATGACGTGCATGGAACTGACCTGGCTATGCCCCCACTTGGCCTGTGAACACTGTGAGTCATGGATGTACCTTGTGATGAAGTTCAGCGACCCAGGGGTGTGTGTACACGTGTGTGCATGGGAGAAGGACCTCTCTGCCAGTCAAGTGTGGACTCACGAGCTTCCTGTTGCTACTCCATGCACAATAGGAGAGTTCTATGCAACCCCCACCAACTTCCACAGCCTCAAAGGCCTGCTGTCTGTGCACAGAAGCTCCAGAAGAGATCATCAGAGACAAGGTTACCGGAAACCCTGAATTAATGTTTCTAGTAAAGAAGCTTCCGTGACAAACAGAGAGGGCACTGGAAACCCTAGTGGCAGTTCAAGCTGCGTTTTTGATCACCACCTATATTTGCTGCTGTTTATACAGTGAACTATTGACTGGGATGAACGTTTCCATGAAAGGCCGTTCTTGTTGTAAAATTTCATCAGAATTTAAAACCTTCTGACGCTGACCTACTTGCATGTCTCTGCTTAGTCCCGGACTCTTGTTTGACAGTTAATTACAGCAAGCCTGAACTGTTGAACTGCCTTGCAGGCCAGTTCAAATTTTCCAACAAAATAAATTTAGCCTCACTTCATCTGCATTAAAAGGTTGAAGCTCTCATCAAGAAGCTGGACTCTGCCCCCTGCTTTGGAAAACGAAGCAGGCTTGCAGACATGATTTTTTTTTTTCTCTCTTGAATACCCAATCTCCGCGGTAGTGAAAGGGACACGGAAAACATTCAAGTAAAAAGAAAACCATGCGCTAATTACTGGATATGCTATTCCGAAGTTCCAATTGCAAGCAAAAGGCCCAGCCAGGATTTCTAATGGGAAATGAAGGAACTTTGGCCAGATTTTTGCATCTGTAATTTGTACTGGGTGCTTTTGATATTGCAGGCCTAGAGAGATGAAAAGCAGCCGAGACAATAGGCAGGTGCTGCAGTCCTGTTCAGGTGCTGAGCTCTCCCTGGTATCCTAATTACAGTCTCTTTACATGAAGAATTCCTTTTGAAGGTAATGAGAGTGCTGCAGGTAATGGGAGTGAAGGTATCCAGAGGATGCTAATGAAAGAGAGATGGGAAATCTCTTTCGAGGATGTCTTAATTATAAGGGTTGTCTTGCAAGGGAAAGAGAACAAACATTTATTATTGAGGACCTACTGTACGCTGGGCTTTGTGCTTAGTGTTTTATGTTTGAGACCTGAATTTCTCCAGTCCTTTGCTGACTGCAAACATACAAATGAGGTTCCCTTCCTACATTCACTGAAGTTGCATAGCCTTTTCTATCTTGCATACCTCTAGGAACCCAGGTCCGTTTTCAAAGTTTTTTCTCCTTTGTTACCCAAGAGGATTCTTAGGGGCTGTTTGTCAAGCACTTGTGGATTTCATAGTGGTGGGCTTCTGGGTCCCACTGGTGAGGAAACAGTCCACCATTCCATTGGCTAGCATTTCACATTTTTTCTTTGGTACCGGGGATAGAACCTAGGGGTGTTCTACCGCTGAGCTACACCCCAACTCTATTTTTTATTTTGAAACAGAGTTTCATGCAGTTGCTGAGGGCCTTGCTAAGTTGCTGAGGCTGACCTTGAACCTGCAAGCCTACTGTCTCAGCCTCTGAAGTACTGGAATTACAGAAGTGCATGCCATGCCCAGCTAACCTCTGAACACTGCTGGCACATACATGAATCTTTAGGGAATATTTGAGACCCACACTATAATGAGTATGAAGTCATTATTGGATTTGCTAAAACACAATCTTATATTTAAGGAGCTGTTTAAGAATAACATGATTCAACTAAGGCATCATGGTGCATGCCTGTAATCCCAGCTACTCTGCAAGCTGAGGCAAGATTACAAGTTTGAGGCCAATTTGGGTAACACTGAGAGACTCTGTCTCGAAAATTAAGAAGTGCTGAAAAGGGCTGGGGATTCAGCTCAGTGGTAGAGCGCTGGCCTAGCACGTACAAGGCTCTGAGCTCCATCCACAGTCTCCAAAAACAAAACAAAAAACATAATTCCACATTATTAATTAAGGCATGAAGCATTGCAAAAATGCTCCCTACTCATTCTTTACCAATCCTTCAACCCATATGAAATCAAGTTTGGGGATAGATACCACTTTAATCTCTTGTTTATCATTCAAACTGTTTCTATTTTTATGCTCAAATTCAGAACACAAGTTCATGATACATTATTGTCTTCATTCATGTCTCTTCATTAATTCAGTGCAGAGTTTATTTATTCACTTGTTCATTCCATTTTGTCACCGCTACTCATTTTTATTCCTTTTTCTCCACATAAGTATTTATTCTAAAATCCTTTAATTTAAATGTGCTTTTGAAAAAGTATTTTGTACATGTGTGTGTGCTTGTGGTTTCAACTTACATTATAGCTAATGCATTATTAATCAAATTCTGTGCTTCTTACATATTGTTACCCAGCATTATATTTACAGGATTCATCCATATTGCTATATGTATATCTAATGGAGTGTTTCTTTTTACTCTATAGTACTCCATGAAGAACATCCATAAGCCTTTAACTATCCATTGTTCTAGCAACAACCCCCCACTTTGTCTTCTACTCTATGCTTCCCCAAGTAATGCTGCATTAAATACTCCTACACGTGTCTCCTTAGGAGTCTGTGTAAGAATCCCACTGTGAAATATCCCCAGGAGTGTAGTTGATGGATCACACAACAGGCTTATATAAATGTTAACTAAATGTACCAGATTGTCTCCACAGGGGCTGCCTCGGAGTATAACCCTACCAGTAGAGCTTGAAGACCCCTATACCTTGACACCCTAACAATTATCCAACTTTTCAACTTTTAACCCAATACGTATAAAATGATGTCTCTTGGCTTTAGTAGCATGTCTCTTACATTTAGAAGTCTGAGCATCTGCTCATATATTCATACATTTGCTAAGTTTGGGGTTTCCTACACATATGCATTTGCCATATTTCTTTTGTGGTTGCTGTCATTTCCCTATGAATGGGGTTTATGTGGTATTTTCTAAATATTATGTCTTTGTTTAGGACACACCAGTATGTGCTCCCATTTTCTCATCTATTAGATCTATCTATAATATGTCTTTTAAGATAAATCTTTAATTCAATACAACCAACTTTATCATGTATATACCTTATAATTTTTACTTTTGCAATTTTAATCTTTTTCCACAAATCTCTCTACATATAAATCTTATTTTTCTATTAACTTTCCTGGAAAGCTTTTTTCCTTTGTCACATTTAGTCTTTAATCTATTTTTATATGTGTAACATAGGGATTCTGTTTTAGTTCTTTAAAATAGGTCAGTTTTTCAAATACATTCATATAAATAACTCATTCTTTCCCCCAAGGATTTGTGAGACTCCTTTAGCAGATTTTATGTACCAGTTTAGATAAATAAGTGCATTTCTGAGATCTCCATTCTGTTGGTCTATTTGTCTGTTTTTTGCCCTCATCCCATATTTTTTTTACCATTATGACTTCATATTACATTAATACTGATAATGAATGACTCCCCCTCTTTACTCTTCTTTTTTAATGCTGAATTAATTTTTTTGGTAGGCATTATAAGATTTAGAGTAAGTTTACAAATTCCTCAAAAAATTCCAACTGAAACTTTCATTAAAATCTGTATTATTGTCCTATCAATCCCATAACAATTTAGCACAAACTTAATGGGTTAAAACAGCATTAATAGCAGGGTATGGTGGCACACGCTTATAACCCCAGTACTTGGGAGACTGAGACAGGGGACTGCAGGTTGGAGGACAGACTCAGCAACTTAGTGGGACTCTCATAAACCTAGAAAGAGCCTGTTTCAAAATGAAAATAAAATAGGGCTGGGGGTGTAGCTCAGAGGTAGAATTCCCCTGGGTTCAATCCCCAGTACTGCATGTGTGCATGTACGCGCATGTGCACACACACACACACAAAAAAAGAATGAAAAACAACATTAATTTGTAATCTTACAGTATTGAAGGTAAGAGAGAGAGAGAGAGCTTAGAAGATGGAATCTATGGTACAAGCACTTAGAAAAGATTACCCAGCTTTGAGTTTTTGGTTTGAAGGAAGCCCAGGTGCAAATATTTCTGGTTGTCCTACATCTAGGTTCCTCCCACAGCAACTGCTTTTACTGTGCTGCCTAAGTTCATCCTCAAGGACATCAGAGCTGTAGACCGTTGGTGCACGGGTGGGGAAGCAGGTGCCATGTCTGTCCTGGTCTCAAGATTGTTCCCTTGGGTCTGTCTCCAAAAAAGGTTACAGTGAAATTGACCATTCAGAACAGAAGGCCCAAATGGGGTGTTATCTCCTGCTTCTGCCCTGATCATGAAAGCTCTCAAGGAACCACCAAGAGGCTGGGCATGGTGGCGCATGCTTGTAATCCCAGTACTTGGGAGGCTGAGACTGGAGGATTTGGGTTCGCGGCCAGCCTCAGCTACTTAGTGAGGCCCTCTGCAACTTAGTGAGACCCTGTTTCCAAATAAAGAATAAAAAATAGGGCTGGGGGTGTAGCCCAGAGGTAGAACACCCTGGGTTCAATCCCCAGTACCACAAAAAAAAGGAACCACCAAGAGACAAAACAAAGCAGAAAAACAACACAATGGGAATATCACTCTGTGTGTGTGTGTGTGTTTGAACCCAGGAACATTCTGCCTCTGAGCTATCCTCCCAGTCCTATTTTATTTTTTCTTTTAAAACAGAGTCTTGCTAAGTTGCTGAGGTTGACCTCAGCAATATCTGGCAGAATACCATGCCTGGCAGAATATCACTTTTGATGAGATTGTAAATATTGCCTGACGGAGTGCCCCCCATCTTTAACCAGAGAACTCCCTGAAAATGCTAAGGAGGTCTGGAGTCTCCCCGGTTTGTGGTCTGATCTGTGGGCTGCAAAATGAAGCTGCCACACTCATGACATCATAGATGACAACAACTTTGCTGTGGTAGAATGCCCAACTGACTAAGAAGTACAAAGGGAAATATTTCAATAAAGGATCATTTGACCAAAAATTAAAAACAGTAAGTAAATAAAGCATTCATTCACTTTAGCTTATCATATAAAATCCTCCAAAAATTTCCCATATATTATCCATTCCCAAATATAGGACATATCAGAATTACCCAGCATGCTTTAAAAATTACAGATTCCTTGAGCTCCAATTCTTTTTATTGTTATTCTTTTATTATTGTTTTTATTTTTGTTTTTGTTATTGTTGTTTTCTCTTTGTTTTTTTTATTGGTGCATTGTAATCATACTTGATGAAGTTCAGGGTGATAGAGGCATACATGCACACAGAGCTCGGTGAGCCCTCCCCCAGTTCCTACCCCACCTTCCTGCGCTCAACAAGGTGTTTGGCATTGATAAGTTTGTGTATGGACATCGTGTCCATTGAGCTGTTTCCCTCTTCAAATCTTCCTCCCCCCTCCTGTCTCCCTCAGTTAGGTCCCCTCCTTCACTCCACTAAGGTTTCTCCTCCTTTGTCTGGAGTCCCTCCTGTGTCCCAATTTCTCCCTAGCTTCCACATATGAATCACCTGAATCAGTCAGGTGTGGTGGCTGAGACAGGAGGATTGCTGGTTCAAGGCCAGCCTCAGCAACTAAAACTACAGAATCACAATCTAAGAAGGGGTGATTCTGGAGTCTCTATGATGCATAAATATGCCAAATAGATTTTCATGTGTCTCACCCCTCTTACTGTCCTACAGTTTCCCTCTTACTATCTTGCTATCCATTATTAGTCTTTGCATAACTTTTCTTCAGGAAATCTGATTTCTTTTCCTTTCCTCATCAAATGTATTTTTTTCTTTCACCATACATCCCCTTAAAATTCCCTACCTCATATTCATCTGCTTGTGCTTCTCAGATGAGGAGAAATTTGCCCTCTATTTGGAAACGTGAGGAATGTGGGCCAACTGCAAAATGAGAGGCAACAGTCTCCACAAGACTGCTCTCACTTCTGACACCAAATGTAAGTTCAAGGGATTCCTTAAAACACCCTCGGGGTTGATAACTTGCTAGAAGCAATCACAGAACTCCCTGAGAGCTTCTATACTCATGATTACAGTTCACTACAGCTGAGGATACAGAGGAAAACCAGCCAGGGGCAGAGATGCAAAGGGTAGAGTCCAGGAGGAGAACAGATTGAGAGCTTTGGTTGTTCCTCCCTGTGCTGTCAAGGGTGGCATGACCTTGTCCTGGCCCCAGTATGTGACAATATACATAGAGCATTGTCAACCAAGGAAGCTCCTTTGAGCCTTTGGTGTCCAGAATTTTGTTCAGGTCAGTGACACACAGCTTGCATGGCTGAACTTTAGTCTCCAGCCCTCCTGGAGGTCAGGCTAATACCTTCAGTCGTCAGTGTCATTGGAAGTAAAAACCGATGTGGCCTCTCCCCAAGTCCCCTTAATGAATAACATTGTCAGAGTGCTTGGTGGTCAAAGCCCTCAGGCAAACAAAGACATTCCCATCTCTGGTCCCCTGGCTGGAGATCACCTCCCGGTAGCCGAGGGCAAAGGCCAGGTCTCTCTTTGGGTAAGGTTAATTCCTCATTACAAAGAAGCACCAGGCTGCTTCTGGGTCACCCAGCCCGTTGTCCCTCCTCTCCTAGTCATCTCCAGAGTGAATGTGATTTCTTTGAAACAGACCTATTTCCTAAGTCGTAGTTAGCAGTTAGGAAACAATAGGCAGGGTCAGGCAGAAAGAGAAAGGATATTAGCACAGACCCAAGCCCAGTATGCTTCCAGCATAAATGTGATTTGACCTTTATAATAGTCTTGAAAGGAAGGTAATATTTTCTTTATTTATAGGATAAAGGAACAAAACCACAAAGTGATCACAAAGATAGTAAAGGAGCCAGCATCTGAGGCTGGGTTTTGCTGACTCCAAAGCACCTGCTCTTTTCTCTGAACCAGACCTAAGCCGGGGCTATTGTTTCTCTCCCTCATGTGAACAGATATTTCAGGGCAAAGCACACCTACTGCTTCTCAGAGGAATGGGAAAGGGTGGGCTCTAGGGCAGCCCAAGCTGGCGGGTCTGAATGGACAGCGCCTGAGAGGGTCAGGATGGACTCCGACTTCCTCTCTGGCTCCTAAATCTACTTTAGGTGAAGAACCGGGCCACTTCTTAAAAAAACCCTCTGCCTATCTATGACTGTGCTTCTAATTTCCATTTATTGGGGAAAAGTTAGAAAATAGTGATTATTAAAACTTACTAAATGCCCATACCTTGCCATCTTTTAATATAATACATCATAGTGTAGCCTTGCTCATTTCCAATTTTACGTATGAGAAACGAGGCTCAAGGGGTTGTAGAGCTGATGAGCTGCAGAACTGGGATGGATCCAGGTGAACCTGACTCCCACGATCCTGTCTGTCTGCTGTACCACACTGCCTTTATTACCACACCTAGATATTTTATGAAACAGAGGGTAAGCGGGTCACCAGAAGTAACCTTCCTTTCACTTATTTTTGTTATTTATATGAAGGGGCACCAACACTCTTTCAGTGACGTATATTCCTTAGTATATTTTAGAAATAAGTCCTATTTCCTGTGTTGAGTTTTCAAAGTGAATGAAGGCCCTTTTCACTGTGTTCCAAGTTCACCCAGGAGCTACCCTGTTCTGCAGAGATACACTTGGTGAGACGTGGGAGGAAGGAATGAAGGCAGATATCAATTTTTCATGGCATGATCTAATTTTAGATTATAACTATTCTATTACTTAACCTTCTAATGGAGCAAACACTTCTGCAATCTTCTTGAATTTGTAATGAAATTTGGAATTTAACATCTCCTTTGAACACAGCCTCAAATCTAGGGAAAATTAAGAGAAAACAGTATTTTGGAACTCGCAAGCATTGTAGATCAACTAACAATTCCTACCATGTTTTGGGACTCAGAGCCCAGAGAAGGGTCCCAGGCATTCATCTGAGCACTGGATACCTGCAAGACAGCCAGCCCACTACAGTGTCATCCATAAATCACCTCTTGCCCCCAGAGGAGGTAAAAGCAGCCAAACACTATATTTAGTAGATTCCAGACTTATAATTAAATGACAAAAAGAGAAGCAGGAGACAAGGTGACTGGCTAGAAGCATGACTCAGCAGGACATGCACTCTCTACTTGGGGAATGTCAGATCATTGCTATTTTGGGAGGAAAAAAAATGGCTTGATTTAATATAAGGTCCCAACATTGGCTTTCTTAGAGATCAAGTCATACTTATTTTAGGGCATAAGCATAAGATCAATGTTGTAATATAGTTTTCCAGAAAATAAAACCCTTAAAGAAGAGCCCAATAGAGTAGCCAAAAGAAAATTTTCTAAAAAGATACGTTTTCTCTTATATTAATTTGAAAGTAATATAACCCAAGTGATTTAAAGATTTAAATGATCTTGAGGAACTATGATGAGAGCCATCATTGTGTGTGTGTGTGTGTGTGTGTGTGTGTGTGTGTGTGCGTGCGTGCGTGTGTGTGTGTGGTACTGGGGATTGAACCCAGGGCATTTTACCTCTGAGCTACACCCCCAGCCCCTTTTACTTTTTATTTTGAAACAGGGTCTTACTAAGTTGCCGAGGGTCTCGCTAAGTTGCTGAGACTGGCCTCGAACCTGTGGTCCTCTTGTCTTAGCCTCCCAAGTATTGGGGTTACAGGTGTGGGCCACCATGTACACCTGAGAGCCATCATTTTGATTCTCTTTGAGAGATTTTCATGGGAATGAGAGTGTTATTTTGCAGATGTCACAAATTTTTATATGTAATAATGTACATTAATATTTTATAGTTAATTCTATTAGGTGAGATACAATTTCAATTAATATAGTTCATATTATACTTTACTATATTGGGATACATATATAGATTGGATATTCCTTACCTGAAATGCTTCAGACTACAAGTATTTCTTTTTTCTTTCTTTTTTTTGGCACTGGGGATTGAACCCAGGGGCGTTCTGTTTCACCCCAGCCCTATTTTATTTCTTATTTTGAAACAAAGCCTCACTAAGTTGCTGACCTAGAACCTACAGTCTTCCTGTCTCAGCCTCCCAAGTACTAGGATTATATGTGTGCACCACTACACCCGGCTCAGACCACAAGTATTTCTGATTTCAGATAGTTTTGGATTTGGGAATATATACATATACATAATAATATATTTTGGAATGGGGGACCCAAGTCTAATCATGAAACTTCTTTGTTTCATATATACCTTATACGCATAGCGTGAAGGTAATTTGATATGACACCGTTGGTACACCTGCATTTTGATCACTACCTGCCATATGGGGTGGGGTGTGGAATTTTCCAACATGGCATCATGTCGGTGCTCAAAAATTTCGGATTTTGGAGCATTTCAGATTTTCACATTAGGGGAATTTCCAGAAATCGAATATGAGAAAATGGTCATTCAGATTTGGATTGAGTCTTGTAGAGAAAATTTTGTGGTTCACTGGAAAATGAAGTATATTCTGAGCACGCACTTCTGAGTTATGTGATTTTGATTCTGTGGGGACACTGGGCCTTTATTGCCTTTGATCTATGTTACAACTGTTTCCATTGTGAAAAACTGATAGCCATGCACAGTAAGTCTTATCTATAGACATGCAAAAGATTCTATCTGGTTGCTCAATTGACTTCCTCCTTGGGAAAAGCTAGTTTCATCTCTGTAAATTCATGTCAACATTTTTTTGCTACATATGAGTATGTGCTTCAACTTCTTTTTTGAAGTGGTTATAACATCCTACTGATTCCCTCATCAATGAGGAGTTAAAAATAATCTTTAATACACACAGATTTTATATCCATCTGAAAGTCATGATTTCATCTTAGTTTTGAAAATTATCCTTTAATAGGTGACACTCAATATTATCCCCATAAAAAAGCGATATCTTTCTATCCTTGCTGTGCTTTGAATTGTATTTACTTTTGCTTCTAGTTTCATATTCTCTGATATTGCTGCTGTCTAACCTTTCATATTAGTACTTAAATACCCAAGGCTTATGCTTTGTTCTCTCACACTCATTGTAAGCTCTTTGATGGTTAATGCTTCTCTGTGTCCCCAGCCTTGCTTAATATAGGATGCTATCTATAGTATGTGATAGGTTTGATAACCATGTGTTGAATAAAATAAAAACATTGACCTGGGCATGGTGGTGCAAACCTGTAATCCCAGTACTTGGGAGGCTGAGACAGGAGAATCACAGGTTTGAGACCAGCCTCGGCAACTTGGCAAGACCCTCAGCAACTTAGTGAGATCCTATTTCAAAATAAAAAATAAAAATAATGGGCTGAGTGTGTTGCTCTGATGTAGAATGCCCCTGGGCTTAATCCCCGGTATCTAAAAACATAAGTTAATTAATTGAGATGATGGGTTTCATGTTTCCTTTAGTCTCTGTACTTTCTCTGTGGTTCTTTGTAAGCCTTATGAGACTTTCAGCTTTATATCATAGATTGCAAATAACCTAGAAGTCCTATGTTCCAAGTGCGAAAAAGCCAACTGGGTACTTCCCAATGGCTTTTTAATTTTTAATGGTATTTTTGTATGAAAGCAGTAGTTAGTGAAAAAGCAAATCTCTTCTGTATTACAAATAGATTTTTGCCTTTTCAGATGCTTTCCTTGTGATTTTTCAGATGCTTTTTCTTTGTGGATTATTGGAGGCTTTTCAGCTCTGACCTGTCTTCCACCTGAGGCTGTGATGCCTGGCAGACCCCACCCAAGCATGAACATGGGGAAGTGTACCTCCCAGGAAGCTCCCCCAGATAACTGATAGAAGAGTGAGGGGAAGTCCTGGACCCTTTAGAAGGTTATAGCAGGTAAAAGACATCTTGGACAGTTTTTCTCAAAATTTGTTGCTCACTAGAACCCAGACCTTTGATATCAGAAATATCTTCATACATTTTGGGAAACATTGTCCTAGGATATTTAATTTGAGAAAGATCCATGAGCTGGGAGACCAGACTTTGTAGGAGTCAGAGAACAATGAGGGTTGTTGGATGGAGTCACAGTTATTCTAGAAAGCACTTTTCTTAATTTTTTTAAAATTAAGAGCTGTTTTAGGTTCACAGCAAAACAACAGGAAGGCTCAGCTCATCTGATTTTAATGTCCTTGAATCTATCCTCCTGTCTCTTCTGAAATGACTAGAGGAGACAAGAAAGGTAACCACAGGACATTTCCCACAATTCCCTAGAAGTTTGTGTTCTTTTCTTGATCTGCAGACACCTACGGATCACTGGCACATCAGTGAGTTTATAGAATCTTAGGATGCAATACTGACAGGGTCGGGAACATGTTTTTAGTTAAAAAGCTAATATAAAAATAATGAAAATAAATTATTATTTAGAAGACCAATGAAGTAAAACAAATATTTAATAAAACATTTAAAAAGAGTACAGACATCTATGCAAATATGACCACAGAATTACTCATAAAGCAGATAATAGAAAATTATTTTAAATCCATTAATTGAAGCTGGTCTTTATCATTTATGGCATATGGAATTGAAAGATAATCTCTCCGTGATAGAGATATTACAACAAGTGGAAGATATGATCAAGCAGAATATATAAGATTATTTAAACTATAAAGTTACATGTGACTTTGCATATGTACAAACATGTCTATAAGAGTACATATGAAAGTATTAATAGTATTTATCAGTGAGAATATGATGATTTCCACCTCTTTTAAATCTTTCTCTTTCCTACCATAACCATGAATTATTTGTAACAAAGAAAAAATATTTTTACTTTGAAAAAGAAAAGTAGTATTTAGTTCAATTCCTTTATTGTACAGATAAAGAAATTGTTTTTAAGTACAAACTCTGTGCGTATGCTGGTGTGTTTCAGTACTGAAGGTAGGGATAAAGAAGTGTATTCTATATAATCCATCTAGAAAAGTAGAGCAGGTTTGGTTTCACTAAAATGTTGGGAATTATTTTATTTATCTTGTTCCAAATAGCTATATTTTTTATGAACCTCAAGCTTAGCTGTCAAATTGACTTTTGGCAAGACTCTTGAGGTGGATGTACTGTGCAAATAGGGTACATCAATCACAGACTACTAATGCAGCAAAATGAAATCACACAAATAATACTTTTAGATAGATTCTAGTGAAGCTTCTTGCTCATTTAAATCCAAACCAAACTTATATTAAATGATGAATGCAAGGATTAAACTATATAAGTACCAGGTCAGGCTGGAGGAAGTTTTAAAACAATACAAGATGCCTGTTCAATCCTCAGGCATCAAGTTATAACTTCAGGGTATGAGTCCTTAGAGATAGCTAGCTATTTGCATAAGCCACCTGCCACAAAGAGAGAAAAAAATGTCCTCAAAAGATAACATTAATAATTCCTTGGACTTATTTAGTACAAATGAAACTAGCTATGTATTGTTAAATTTAAATGGCTTATGTTTAACTTACTTGTTTGACTTTCATTCCTTGATAATTGGAAGGCAATCATATGAATGTTGGGTTAAAAAGAGTTTGACTAGTTAAGTATTTGACAAGAAGTGCAATTTCGAGAAGCTCAAACTATGAAAATGTTATGTGAGATTATGTTGTCAACAATTAGGCCAGATAGATAGCACCTTTGCACCCAGTGGAGAAAGGTGATAACTTGGCTCAGTCGCAGGTTGGAAAAGCATTTCCAAGGCAAAGAGTAGAGTTAAAAACTGAGTGTGGTGACTCATGCCTGAAATCCCAGTACTTGGGAAGCTGAGATAGGAGGATTGCAAGTTTGAGGCCAGTCTCAGTAACTTAGCCAGGCTCTCAGCAACTTAGACCAGTTTCAAAATGAGAAATAAAAAATAGGGGGAAAAAGAGTAGAGCTACAGACAGGTTTAATTAGGGAAGCAAGAAATACACATTCAAGGGAAAATGCAGGCCCTCTTCAGAATGAGAGAGACAGGTGGAGCGATGCCTCTGGAGGGAATGGCTCTTCTTTTATAGGAAACTTTGCAAATGGTGAGCATGTGTGTGTGTGTGTGGGGGGGGGCGGGGGCAGAGGTTGAGCTTGATTCCTTGGAGTTTGGAGCCCAGAGCAGGAATGGTGGTCTGGTTCTTCTTAGAATCTTCAGGCTGACATTGTCTGGTTGATGGATAGCACTTAAACTGTGCCCATATTATTGGAATTTGAATAATATCTTTCTCTAGACTTCTTCGGATCCGTCTAAAGTACATTCTGTCAGCTAACCAAATATATACACACCAATCAACTGGACTTACAGTGTTCTAATTGGACCTTTTAAGAATTTAGGTGTGAAGGAAAACAGGCCTTCAGAGGGAAGGGGAGGGTGATCGTGCAGTTTTTTTAGACTTAAAGCTACAATCCCTCTTTCCTTCCTCACTTGTCTCCTTTCACCTATTTCTTTTATTTCTTCTATTCTACTTCATTTACCCCCTTTGATACATGGCACACGGTTCCCCTCCTCCCGTGCTGAGTCAAGGTGCCACAGGTGACTTTCTGTTGGACATGACACCTTAGCGAGCATGATTTAGCAAGCCTAGTATCTAATACTTAATTTTAAAACAGCAACAAACCAACATGGCCATGGTGAAGGGTGAGAGGAAAGGGGCCTCCTTTAGTTTCATTCCTGAGGTTTTGAGGGAGATATGTCAGTGTGTAGCATAGACAGATAGCGGGCTGTACAAAGACTAAACAGAAATCTGCACCACTGGCCAGACAGCAGGGAGAATTCTGTACTCCTCCCTCTGCCCTCCCCACCTTTTCCAGTTTCCCTCCTTCATCTACACCCTGACTGTAATTCCTTGTTTCTTTAATGCTCTATTGGTTTCTCAGCACAAGTTTAGAACTTTCTTTGACCTTGCTATATGCTGATTATTTCACATGTATTTTCTGCTTCAACTTTGATTAGCCTCATCTTTCCAATCTTTGGGCTTCTTGCTTCTCCTCTCTCATTTTTTTTTCTTCTTTTAAAATTCTTTGTTGCTGACACGTTTAAAGAAAAAAAATCGACTTTAACTCCATTTAAAAATACACAGCTTCCTGAGTCATGTTGGATTTGGTTCTTAAAATTTAATTGTTTAATATTATTGGGGTTTTTAATTATTTATATTAAACTTTTTATTCCATAAAATTTTCTCTCACCTTGTCCTTAAATTTTACCTTTTATTTTCTTTTAGCCATCTATCTTCTTTATCACCCTGCCTTACTTTACTTTTCAATATTTTTCCACCTTACCCCGCCTCCCTTTATAAATAATTTTAAAATGCCCAATTTAACCAGAGAAGTGGTGGTAATGTAGACCTTCCCCACCACAGACAGGAGTGCTGGGGGCACTCGCTCCCACCATGGTCTCAGCAGCTTCCCCTAGGCTCCCCCTAATGGATTTCCTGGTCCACTTAAGGCTGGCTCTTCAAAAACCTCACCTTGATACCCCATTTTCCCTACTGACTATAATTCTTTTACTGTGCCTGACACTTCTGATCTCCTGAGTAGTATTTCTTCCTACATTCTCAGACCATCTGGTCTTTACCTAAGCAATACACATTTAGAATCTCTTGTCTCTGATAAACAGGCTCTGACCTTTGAGACAAACAGACAAGAGAAAAATACTGTGCAGCAGTACTGACCAGTCCCAGCAGAGATGAGACACTGCAGGCAACAGCTCTGCCTGGCAAGGATTCTTAGGCGAGCCGCACATGGATTCTTATGGAGGAGGAACAAAGGTCACCTCTAATGCCTTTGTCTTTAAGTTGGTTTCACAACTCTTCTAAGGCAGCATAAATGAACCCCACTTTTTAGTATCCTCTGAACACTTCATAGATTCCTGGTTCTTTTATAATGTTTGAAGGGAATCCATTGCAAACTTTTTATTTAAGTGACAATTGTACCTGCTTCATGGTAATCAATTTGTTAGGATTTGTATTTCATAATTTGGATCTTCTTAGAATGTCAGTACTTAAGAAGAAGGAAGGCAGCCCATTTTCTTAGATGTGGAACTTATTCCCTGGTCAGTTCTCACAGGGGCTGCTGCTTCTGTGTTGGGCTTCTTTTGGCTGTAAAGAAATCCAAGTGTGGAGTGGGTAGAGTCTCTGAAGCTCTGTGATCAGCATTCAGGTCCTTAGAGGAAACTCCAGCATCCAACACAAACACACCATCTTCATCCAGATGTCTTGGCTCCCTAAGGGAGTTCTCACATCTAGAAGTTAGTTCCCTATTTTCCCTAATGTGTCTCACATGCAGATAGTAACTTAAGAAAGGCAATATCTACTTTCAAATAGCAGAGTGACTTCTCTTGTCTTTTTTCTTATGTAAATGACATAGAGTACCAACCCAGTTTTAAACTTCTTGAGAACAAAGTTCATGCTTTCTATCTTTTCTATGCCCATAAAAATCCACTTCCTTAAGCCTCCCCCAGTATGTGCATAGAATGTTCCTGATCTCTCTTTAGCCTTCATATTTTTTTTGTATTTTACTCCATATTATAAAAGTTGGTGAATAGATCATTCAAACAACATCTTGGATAGTTATTATTTTTTTTTTCCTTTTTGTACTGGGGGTTGAACCCAAGAGAATTCTACCTCTGAGTTACATATACCCTCAGCCCTATCTTATTCTTTATTTTGAAAATTCTCATGTTTTAGCCTCCCAAGCACTGCGATTATAGGCATGTGCTACTGTGCCAAGCTTCAATTAGCTTTTACTCTACAGTAAAGAACCACAGAACCTCAGTGGCATACAACAAAAAGCAAGCATTTCTCATGCGTCAGTGGGGTTCGTCCCATCCTGGCTGAGCTGGCCTGGGGGCTCTGTTGATTTGGGTGTGTTCATTTAGGCATCTCAGGGTTGGCTGGGGTTGGACAAACTAGGATGAATTTGGCTGATGAATGCCTTTGAATGTCTCCCTTCTGCTGTGAGCCAGCCTTTGCAGGGTGCTGCTGAATGTACAAGAGAATTAAACTCAAACACAACTCTTCAAGCCTTTACTCTGTCATGTCCATAACAGCAAGTCTAGGGCTAAGCCCAAAATCAAGTGTCATAGCAGATGACCCTGGCCAGGGTGGCAGTGCACTGCATGGTTGTATGGGAAAGAATATGGGAGAAGGGAGTGTGGAGAATCAGGGCCAAATGTCGCCCCCAACAACCCAGAGTGTGGAATATTAGTAACTAGTGACAAGAGAAAAGCATGGATGTGTGTTCAGGGCGAATTGACTCTGTTTAGTGGTGCATTCTGGTATTCTGCCCACTGACGACAGCTTCACTAACTCCTGGTTACACTGCCCCCTTGTGCTTCCCCAGAAAATACAGCTCCTCTTATACTTTTGAATAAAATAGACACCTCATGTTATTTATTTATTTATTTATTTATTTATTGTACTGGGGGGTTGATCCCAGCTACCTCTGAGCTACACTCCCAGTCCTTTTTATTTTTTGTTTTGAAACAAGGTCTCGCTGAGTTGTTCAGGCTGTCCTGGAACCTGTGATCTTTCTGTGTCTGCCTCCCAAGTACTAGTGTTTCGGGCCTGTGCCACCATGCCTGGCTCATGTGTTTAATTTAAACACAAAGATACTGTCTCTCTTATTTACATCTCCTATCTGATTCTTTCTTATCCTCTATTATTCAAGGAAGAAGACTTCCTATGGAATATAAGAAGCTTCATAATCAAATGTTCCTACCAATTTGTAAACTCCTCCTGCGATTTGTACCTCTAGCATGCCCCCTAACTACAACCTACACACTGTTTTATTCTAGTTTCTATGAATGTGTCACTTTTATATGCTCATACAGAATGAAGATTCCTTAAAGAAGAAGCTGGGAAAACTCTAGTTTTGAAGACTGGAAATATGAGTTTTGATGTGGATCCTGCCACTAAGTAATTAAGAAAGCTGTTCTAATGTGGGCCTGGATTCCTTAAATTGAGGAAGTTGGAGCAGATGGTATCTAATATAAGGCACTCCATTGTGTATCTGAAATTTCTTTTTAGTTTACCATATCATCTTATTAAGCACCCTGTTAGGCAAGGGGTAGATATAACATATACTTTATGTTGATTATCAAAATTATTATTTTATATATATAAAATGAGATTTGTGAGGCCCCCCAAATTTCTGATATTATACTGCATGCAAAATTAAGATTGAATTAAATTCAGTGAAGAAAGGGAGAGTCAAGGGGAAATCTGAGCTGGCCCAGAAATGTCATACTTAGTTCAGTGATCTTTTATCAGTAATAATCACTAGAAGACACAATAAATATAGTCATTCCTCTTATGTCCAAAAAGTAGTCCATTAAACTCTCAAGTGCTTAAAAGTGTCGTGTGTGTGTGTGTGTGTGTGTGTGTGTGTGTATGTGTGTGTATGGTGGTTCTGGGGATTGAACCCAGGGGCAGTCTACCTCTGAACTACACCCCCAGCCCTATTTTATTTTTATTTTGAATCAGGATCTCACTAAGTTGCTAAGAGCCTTGCTAAGTTGCTGAGGCTGGCCTCGAACCTGCGATCCTCCTGTCTCAGCCTTCCAATTACTGGGATTACAGGCATGCACCACCACACCTAGCTGTAACTCTACTTTTTAATCAATGGATTCATTACCTTAACAAACAGATATTCCAAATCAGAATTTAGGTCATATCAAAACCTGACCAGAGTAGGAGACACTACAAACCTAACTGAGGGAGATGGGGGAGGGGAAGAGGGAAACACCCTAATGCACAGGATGTACATACACAAACTTATCAAAGTCAACTACTATGCTGAGCACGAGAAGGAGGGAAGGGGGAGGGAATGGGGGTGGGAACTGGGGGAGGGCTAGTTGACCGATGTGTGCATGTATACTTCTACCATCCTGAAATCTATCAAGATGTATGATTACAATGCACCAGTAAATAAATAAATAAGTAAATAAATAAATAAATAAATAAATGAATAAAAGATATAAGGGATGTGTCAATGTGATAATGCAGACAGGAATGCTACTATGTTCTCTGAAAATTGAAAAAAAATTAGCAACTGTCTTGATAGTTACAGTTTTCGCAATTTGTAAGGTTCATTGCAAGGGAAACAATGGTTCCTTGCTTGTTTTTGAGTAATGCCACCCATTAAGATAGAGAAAGCTGTGCTCTCTTGTTAATGCTGTGTTAAGAATGTGCATCTTCCTCTGTCATATACATTGACAAGGGAACTATTGTCGTTTTAATCTAACTAAGATTGGTGGGACTTGCGCCAGTATAGAAGAGTTTCATCCCAAACTATTCCTTCTTGGCTTTTCTCCTTGCTCTCTTAGTAGATGCCACGCTATTTCTGATTGCTTAGGCCCCTGTGATGTGTGCAGTAAATGAGAGGTGACTTGCTATCTACAAGCAGAAGCTGCCTAATAAATAGCAAGGCTGAATAATTTATAAGGTAGCGGTATGGAAAGTGGCATTTCACACTCTTTCCATGTAAAATGTCGCATGAATTGCAAACAGGCTAAACAGTTCAGTGGGAAACAGAAACCTAAAATCACTAGCAAGAGAACGTTCTTTAATGTGGTCATTATGATATTATTCAAGAAGAATTCTGATCCAAATATTGCTCTCCATTGATTAAATATGAAAGCAAATTAGTGTTTCTCAAATCAATGCTAAGAAATAATTATTATACACAGGGAGGAAGCATCAATAAGGCAAATAGGTTTAAGTTTTATTCCACTCAATTTCAGTCAATTTATAGCAAACGAATCTTGAAAAACTTCATCTTTCATTTTCTAATCATGCAGTAAGACCTCCATTTAAGGAGAACCCAAATGTGGGGCTTGATATATTATTATGCATCATATTGCATAGTTAACATTAGTCCCTTAATCAGGAAATCTAATCAACTTGGGCTTCTGAATTCAAATCATCAAGTCATTACTAGCTCCTTATTACTAAAGATGGTTAGTAAGATTAAATGGAAACCACAGAAGATCAAATTCTTGAAAGTAAGACCACATTTTTATTTCATTTGATAATTAATATTTAGTAAGTTGATACTTTGGAAAGCTAAAATTTAGAGTTATCTTATTAAAGTCTTAAAGTTATTAATCTGGCTGATGGTTATATATCATTTTTTAGGAGCATTCAAGAAATCTAGAGCAGGGTGTGGTGGCACACACCTATAATTCCAGTACTTGGGAGGCTGTGACAGGAGGATCTCAACTTAGTGAAACTTTCAGTAACTTAGTGAGACCCTGTTTCAAAATAACAACTAGGGCTGGAGGTGTAGCTCAGAGGTAGAATGCCCCTGGGTTCAATCCTCAGTATCTAAAAAAAAAGAAAGAAATCTAGACTGATCAAATAAATTTGTTAAATGTGAAAGAACTTTCAGGGGATAGAAAAATTAAAATATTAGGCTTTTTTTTTTCTTCAAGGACCCATCACTTATTCCGGGTGGGGAAGGGCGCAGAGGAATGTCATAAAAATTAGAGAAAATGCAATGGGCTCTGTTTGGTGTTAAATCTTGCTGGACAGGAATTGAGGGAGAAGAGACACCAGCTAGCTCTGAGACAGCCATGGAAGGCTTTGAAAATGACCAGAAAGATTGTCATTTTTCTTCCCTTTCTCTCTGCACTTTGTCAATTCCAAATGATTCTACTGGACAAGCAACTCTTCTGCCTCCATCTCCTCCTCCCCATGCCACCACCTTGAGCAGTGATGGTCTCTTTCTAAACGGTGGCCTTGAATCCAGCCGGACATTCCTAAGGCATCCAAAATGCTCCTGCTTGGGTGGTCTTCCTAAATATCTTTCTGTTGTATAAAGAATACTATCCAAACTAGCTCTTTAGTCCAATGTATAAAGTCTTTCTTGAAAGGTGTCTACGTTGTCCACATTCACAGTACCAGTAAGTGCTAAAGCTAGAACTTTTACCCAAATGGTTTGCTCCCAAAGCACATGTGTTTATCCAAAATATCGTATGGTAATCACACAAGGATGTGCCTGTCTCATCTCAGATTATATGTTCCTTGAGGACAGCAACTAGACTCTGTCTTTTTCGTCTTTCTATCATTAGTACCATGCCCTCCTAAGATACTCATTAACGCCAGGCATGGTGGCACAAGCCTGATATCCAAGTACTTGGAAGGCCGAGACAGGAGGATTACAGGTTCAAGGGCAGCCTCAGCAACTTAGTGAAACTCTCAACGGCCTAGGGAGACCCTGTTTCAAAACTAAAAATAAAAAGGGCTGGGGGTATAGCTCAGAGGCAGAATGCCCCTGGGAGGGAGGAGAGGAGAGAAAGGGGAGTTACTTTGGAATAAAATTGACCAAATTATGTATGTGCATGTATAAATACACAGCAACAAATATGAGTAACTATAATGCCACAATAAAAAAAGAAGAAAACATTAAGATAGTTCAAAAATGGATTGGGTGATGAGGCACAATTTCCATCTTCAGGAAACTTGGACATGTTTGAAAAACTAAAATTCTCCTTAGGAGAATTTCACCTCCTTTGTCCTTTCTTCACAGGTTTTGTTTCTCCTAATTGATCCTTTGCTCTTATCAGGAGACTTTACTGGTTTCTGGGATTTTTTGTCAACATCAATTGCTTGGTTGCTATAGTTTTCATGGTTTTTCTTTGTACCATATTGTTGTTCTGTGCTTGTGTTCATTAATCTGATTCTTCAAATTAAGCCTGGTAGGAGGTTTGTCTTTTCCTTGGACTTTGATGCAAGATGAAGATGTGGGCGATGCCTGGGTGGGTCTCCTCTGAGGGTGCAGGGGATTCTCTCCTCTTGAGTGAGCTCTCTGTGGCTTACATACCATGATTATGCTGAAAGACTCTTTCTGTTTAAAGAAAGAAAATCATTTAAAATATTGTAAGATATATGAGCAACTGCTCAGAACATATTTTATTAAGGATGCACTCGTGGTCATTTTGAGTTGGCTGTAGGAAAGCAGTGAGATCTTAGCCTCAACCACTCCTTCCAAGAAAAAAAAAATCTTTAGGACACAGAACATGTCTGGAAACAAATTTGGTCTATTTTTATCCATCCAGGAGGTAATTAATTATAATGTTTTAAATGGCTGTGGAGGACAGCCTGAGGCACTGACGCTTTTGGAAAACAGCTTTTGCATATCTCCTGAATGGCGTAATAGCTAGTCTCTGAAAATATTAGTCTTAGAGGAATCATTCCACTTGTACCATACTCTTTGTAATTATGTCTGAAACTTCTGCGGTGATGAGGTTTCTTTTTAATTTGTAAGTATCTAGAGATCATGAACCAGGTTACTTTATTTATTATGAAAAGTTCATAACTCCCTCACATGAATATACATGATCTGCTAGTTAATTCACTTAGTTAGCAGATCACAGGTTAGCAACCAGAGACTGTGATCCTAACCCTATTAATATATTCTTGTAGTCCTAGGGGCAGGGAAAAACAACTCATTCAATGTTTATGTTATTAACATTTGCTATGGGCAAGACACGGTTTAAAATGATGGGTGTAGGAGAAGGGCTTGAAGATGAAGCTTACAGTGACTTGATCAGGGTAATTACCATCTTGGTTTACCTGGATATGAGAAGATATTTTCAGTTTCAAAACCACAGACAGAGGCAGGTCCTGGAAAACCCGGAGTTGGGGTCAGCTTACTCATACTCAAAAAAACTTAAAGTCTAGTTGGAAAAAGAAGCGCTTGGTGGTACACACCTGTGATCCCAGTACTTGGGAGGCTGAGACAGGAGGATTGTAGGTTCAAGGCCAGCCTCAGCAACTTAGCCAAGACCCTGTTTCTAAATAAAAAATAAAAAGGGCTGGGGGTATATGTATAACTCCTCTGGGTTCAATCCCCAGTAATAAAAAAGAAAAAGTGCACATATGAAAAATAAAAATTAAATATTTCCTTTTTTTAAAGTAGAACCCAGGGATGTTCTACTTCCGATCTCTGCCCCCAGCCCTTTCTTTTAATTTTTTATTTTTGAAACAAAATCTGTGATCCTCCTGTCTCAGCCTCCCAGGTGCCCAGAGGGTACCACCATGCCCAACTTTAAAAATTATATATATGTGGCATATGCCTTGGGAAGCTGAGACAGGAGGATCTCAGGTTTGATGTCAGTCTCAGCAACTTAGGCCCTCAGCAACTTAATGAGACCCTGTTTCAAACTAAAAAGCAAAATAGGGCTGGGGATATGGCTCAAAGATAGAATGCCCCTGGGTTCAATCCTCAGTAACACACACACACACACACACACACACACACACACACACATTAAATATTTTCAGTTGTGAGGAAGGGGAGATTATTTTTAGCTGAAAGGACTCTGGACCAGATGAGCACAAATCCCTTGCTATACTTGCAGGCTGGAGAAGCATTAAATAAGCAATATTTTGGTAAGATAGAACTTGGAGTCTAGGCATTTCATTCTTTTTCTTTCTCTTAGATTTCCTTTAAAATGGCCAATAGAATCTGAAATTAGGGGAAGAAATGTTGTTATTTTTACTGAAAACTAGAGAAGAGAGCCAGCCATCTGAAAGACATTGCAAGGAATTTCTGTTGAATAGAGAGCAACTGGGGACAAGATGAAGGAAAACACCAAAACTTGTCTCCTCCCTGCCCTTTTTTTGTGGTACCAGGGATTGAACCTGGGGCTTTCTATCTCCAAACTACAACCCCAACTCTGTTTTATTTTTTGTTTTGAGACAGGGTCTCACTAAGTTGCTGAGGGCCTTTCTAGGTTGCTGAGGCTGTCTGTGAACCTGGGATCCTCCTGTCTCAGCTTCCCCAGTACTGGGATTACAGGCATGTGCCACCACACCCAACTGCAATGTTCCGTTTGGAAGAGATGGTGCAGATATCGGAATCAGGAGGACAAATTCCGGCAGCACTGCAAAAGTATTCCTTTATTTGAAGTAGTGAAGGGAGAACAGAGGATCGATCAAGGGTAGACAGGGAGCCCAAGGTCTTAGAATCACTTCTGCTGGGGAGAAAGAAGCAACTGAAGGCAGATACTTGAGGCGTCCAGAGCTTTCCATTAACTGTACCAAGAAGGGAGGAGTGAGCCTGTCCTTGGTTAAGCAGAATTTCCTTTTGCACAGGCGACCTGCTAAGAAGAATGCTCCACCTGCGCACCTGTCCCTAGAGACCTCTGCAAATGCACATGCAGATGCAGGAATATGCCCTCTGATCCAACAGCAAAGAAACCTAACAGCGTTGACTTCAACTGCCCACAGTCCTGCTTCTCTCCTTGTTTCCTTTAGGCAGCTGGCTTCGCTAAACTGGTAAACCACATTTAAATGAAAGTGTCAACAACGACAACAAACCTCTCCAGCTTAACACTTGAGAGGAGATTTCTAATGGTAAGCAGATGGACAGTGTGGAGACACGAGGCAAATCCTCCCACTCTATTTACTTGCACATGCTCGGCAGGGAGAGACCTCTCTCTCCCCTCTCCAGGATGTGCAAACTGAAACAGCCAATGGGAGGCCCCTGAAAAGATTCTGCAGCTCAAAATAAGCAAAGGGACATAGGATTCCACATTCAGGAAAAGAGCTGGTTTTGAAGAGATTTACTACAGGCGATAAATTATATTGGAGCAATACCTGCTTTATGATGTTAGTAAAATATAAGACAAGAGGGGCTTTTTATACAGGAAAGGAAAGATGACAGGAAATCGTATGAGTGAGGTAAAACAGGGCCTGTCTGAAAGTAAAAGCAAAACAGAACAAACCCCAAAGCAAAACAACCACGACAACAGCAAAGGAGGCTAAACGAAGCGAATTTAAGAAAACTAAAAATGAAATTCTGGATCTTAAAACTGCATTAGAAGTCATGAAAGAACAGAATCGACACTGCAGAATTTTTAATTACTAGCTGGAAACCACTCGAGGAGCCTGATAGACCACAAAGGAAATGGATAGGGAAAAGAAACAGACCAGGGAGAAGTCGTGGATAGGATAGATTTGGAATTCCAAGATACATGTAACTGATGTTTCTGAAAAAAAGATTAAAGCAAATAGAGTTGTTTAAAAATATAAAATTGGAACTCGATGGAAATAGAGAATACTATGCTAAGCGAGATTAGCCAGTCTCAAAAAATGAATAGTTGTATGTTTTCTCTCATATGTGGATACTAGATGGAAATTGGGAAACAAGGGTTACATCAGATAGAAAAGCAGAGACTCCAGTGGAGAGTAATGGACGGAGTTTAGGGGATTGAAGAGGAGGATAGAGACATAAAAAATAGAACAGTTGAAATAATGCTACCTACTCATATTTTTTTAAAAATTACCAATTCCAATCTCAAAGACATGTTCGGGGAATGGGAGGGAAGGGTAGGACCTGGAGGGCAGTGCTCCAAGAGTTGCGTGCATGTGTGTGCCTATCACTGTATACCTCAGTATGATATATAATTACAGTGCACCTATGAAGGTATATAAACATATATAAAATTGGTACTTTTCTGAGCCAAAGAAATAGCCAGTCTTCATATGAAACAAGCTCAATGAGTACCTTGAAATGTTATGAAACATGGAAATGTAAAAAGGAACCAAAAATCTAAATTTTCCCCATGGACATTTGGAATTTCAACAATAAAGTGGAAAGAATGCTAAAGAATACTGATGAGTTCTCCAACAGCCCTGATCAGAAAATAAGTATTAAGAAATGAATAACTTACCTATCTACTAACCAAAGCAAGTTATTAAAGATAGTTTAAAATTCATAACACTAGAAGATAGCTAGAAATAAACTTAAGAATGAAGTGCCTTCAGAATGAAGAACATGCATAATCTTATAAAACTTGACTGAGTACTATGTATAAAAACTGGAATAATCAGGGGTTTAGTCTTTACTATTGGATGCAAAGACTTAATATTGCATGGATATCAATATTTCTCAAATTTAGTGTAATTCTAACTAAAATCTCAGTGGATTTTTTTCATCTTTGCAAAATCGTTCTAAATTACGGAATCGTCGATGTGCAAAGTAAGCAAATATTTTTTGAAAAAGAGAAATAATGAAAAGTGACTTTTCTACTAGACCGTTAAAGCTTCCTGTATATTTTTTTTTTGTGTGTGTGTGATACTGGGGATTGAGCCCAGGGGAATTCTACCTCTGAGCCATACCCCAATCCCTATTTATTTATTTATTTTTGAAACAGGATCTCACTGGGTTGCTGAGAGTCTCACTGCATTCCTGAGGCTGGCCTCTAACCTGCTATCTTCCTGCTCAGCCTTCTAAGTACTGGGATTATAGGCATGTGCCATCATGCCTGGCTAAAGCTCCCTATTTTTATAGAGAAACCAGAAATCAGAAACAAGGGCAAAAAAAATTGTGTTATGTAATCCAATTGGTATTCAAATCAATGGTAGAAATATGAATTATTTAATAAATATTATTTAGAGTTAACTATTTAGAAAATAAGATGTTATTTATTTTATAACATGCAACACAATTCTATGTTAACTACAATACTTATTATAAACAATCATACCATAAATTAATAAACACAAGAATAAATAATATGTATAGAGGAATATGGATTTGACTATATGACATTAAAATCTTTGTGTTATAAAATATAATGAGTTAAAGAACACTGTAAGAAAATATTTAATTGACATTTGAAAATGAACTACTGAAAAACTACTGAAATCCAAATAAAATATTAAATACCCTGTTTGGAAAGTGTTTAAAGGGAATTCAAAGTTAATTTATAAAGAGGTGTAATAATAAGAGTGGTCAAAAGACTAGAGGAAAAGATTTTTATATGATTCTATGAAAATGTAATCTTATGATAGCATTTTAAAAATATGAACTTAGTAAATATTTAAGATATACTAAGAATTGTTGAAGACACGGAGAGAACTAACATACTGATTGTGGAATTATAAATTTGTGTTATCTTTCTGGAAGGAATTCCAGAAAGGTGTGTTAGTGCAAATATTTTCAGAACTCTTTGTAAGTTTTGGTCCAAAAATTTAATTTTCGAGCCGGGCATGGTGGCGCACGCTTGTAATCCCAGTACTTTGGGAGGCGGAGACCGGAGGATTGGGGTTTGTGGCCAACCTCAGCTCTCTCTCTCTCTCTGTGTCTCTCTGTCTCTCTCTACTTAGTGAGGCCCTCCGCAACTTCGTGAGACCCGGTTTCAAAATAAGGTATAAAAAATAGAGCTGGGGGTGTAGCACGGAGGTAGAATGCCCCTGGGTTCAATCCCCGGCACCACAAAAAAAAAATTAATTTTCAACGTTGTCTTAAGAAAATAACAAGAAGTATTTACTTAAAATAAAAAAATTGTACCATTACCTATAATGATGCAAATTGGAAATAGCCTAAATAAATATTGTTAGGCTGTTATTAAAGAAAGTCATGTCATCTGCTCACATAGAATATTATGTAGCCATGAAAGATGGATTTTTGAATAGCTAAATTAATGTACTGTGAAATAAACTTACCTTATATATTTTCAAGCTTTTCTTTTTTCTTTTGTGGCACTGGGAATTGAACCCAGGGTCATTCTACCCCTGAGCTACACCCTCAACCCTATTTTATTTTTATTTTGAAACAGGGTCTCACTAAGTTGCAGAGGGCCTTGCTGAATTCCTGAGGCTTCGATCCTCCTGGTTCAGCCTCCCAAGTACTGGTATTACAAGCTTGCATCACCACACCCAGCTGAGAAATTTTACTTATATAATAAATATGAAAACTAAAAATATATAATAAACTTTTATTATATAACTAAAGCAAATTTTATATAAACAAAATTAAAATTTTATTTATATAATAAACTAATTTTTTATTTATATAATAAAACTACAGGGTCTTCCCCACCACTGGTGATTCACTAATACTATATTTACTGCAAAAAGCAGCTTGTAATTATTTCTGAAGACAATGAATTGTAATTTTCTCAGGAATATTAACTTTGAAGAAAAATAAAACTTAGAATTGCTATATTTTCAGGTCAAGGATTGAGCACAAGCTGTATTTTTTACAATATTAGATTTGCTTGTTCTTATTATAATGATTTATGAGAGATTTGAATAGGGGATACCTAAACAAGAAATTGAAAACAGAAAATTATGCACAGTTTACAAAAAAGAATATATGAAGAATTTCTATACATGGTCAGAAGAGGGAGCTTTAAGATTGTGAAAAGATTTTTAAAATACAGGTAATACTTTAAGCTCTCTATTACCTGAAATACAATATTATTTCAAGTCCACATATTGAATGCTAATGAAAAATAGGTAGGCCTAGTAATATTTATGATAGCTTAAAGTTTCCATTTTGTTATATGATCCAATGAAATATTAAACTTAACCTTTATTCTTAATCAAGAGAATATCTTGTTTCATTCTGACCATTGTCCTCAATTCTTTGAGGTTGATTTTTTGTGTGTTGGTGACAAACAGGAAGTAACTAATCTTATGGCTGATTGAGGTTTTTACCTGCCTGATGTGTCTCATCCTTTTTGCTTGTAGAGGGGTTAGATAATGAGCTCAGGGACAAGATAGCAAGAGCAAGTATTCAAGTTAGTTAAAAATTAACCACCGAAAAAGTAAAGACTTACTATGCGCTATTTAATAAAGGTATAAGGGCGAAGTTCTTTGATCAAAATCAAATCAATTAATCCAAGGCTTGCCCCTCTCTCTCTTTCTCTCTCTCTGTCTTTCTGTGGTACTGGGGATTGAGCCAAAGGATATTCTGCCCCCAAGTTACACCCTATCTCTATTTTTATTTTTTATTTTGAAACAGGGCCTCACTAAGTTGCTGAGGTTGGCCTTGAACCTGCAATTCTCCTGTCTCAGCCTCCTAAGTACGGGGATTACAGGCGTGTGACACCCTGCCCAGCAATTCAAAACTTTTTTTTCTATATGACCACTCAGAGTTTAAAACTAGTATTTCTGTTCCTAGTGTGTGTGTAAATTCTTCATAAACCTAAGAGTGTTCAGAGGCACTTTAAGAGTATGTCACTATCCCTATGAACTACATTATGATGGGAGACTATAATGCACCAATAAAAGTATATTAAAAAGAGAGTATTTAGAAGAACTAAGAACCAGAAATGAATTCTATTATAAAAATCATGAAAGTGTGAGTGTGACCCAGAATGCAGAATATAACAGCAACGAGGACAATTCTTTTTAAATCAGCATTAACTGAACACAAGTTTTGTGTGCAATTCTGGGCTCTTCATTTTTTTTAATATCAATTATTTTTGTAATTTTTCCAGATATCAGGTAGGTAGGAGATGAGCCCATATATGGATATACATACATATATATATATATATATATATATATATATATATATGCATATATATGCATATATATACATATATATTCATACATGTATGGGCTCTTCATTTTGAGAGAGAAGTAGAAAATGTGAAGTGGGTTCATATCGTAGTCATAAATAATATTCAAATCTGGAAAATAAATGGTGACAATGCTCTATACATAGGGTAATTCTTTTCTTAGATTAGTTACTTTAAAATAATTACTCCACATTTTAAAAAATATATGAAGGTTTATCATACCCAGCAGTGGGACCAGATGTTTTCCATCCTACAAGTGAAAAATAAATTGTTTATTTTAGTGAGGGTTGCAAAAAACAATGAAAGTGAGTAATCTGAGCATTTCAAGTGAGTCATGTTCTTCCTTATGGGCCAGGGCTCATCTCCAAGAAGGCTGGACCTCCACAGACTTCATGTATCCTCTTATTTACCGACAGCTTGGTGAGAGTACCCTAAGCTTTATTCTGTTTTCATACATACTACCGTCAAGGCACTAAGCCATGTAATAAGTCACAGGTTAAGGAACACACATACATGAAATGTGACCATATAAAAGGAGTAGATATCCATACAAATTCACAAATAAAAAATTGAAAGTAATGTCTCCAGATACACTGTATTAAATTATGTAAGGATTCTTCTGCTTTTGGTGTCCAGGCACTAAGCCAAGTAAAAAGGAGTTGTGAAGTTTCTTATAAGGAAGGAGGAAAATACCTGAGAGAGAATCTGCCATCCAATGAATACGAACAAAGTGGGGTGTTGGGGCAAAGAGGAAATAGAGGGCTAAACAAACAAACAAACAAACAAACAAGCAAAATATATTTTGTCTCTTTATTTCAGTCTTGACCTTTTTCCAATCACTAATCCTTCACCCACTTTTATTTTTTGAAATAAAACTATGCTAAGAAGAGCAAAGAATCCTTATAATTATAATTTAAGTACAATATTTCTGGAGACATTACTTTCAATTTTTTGCTTGTGAGTTTTTATGGATATTTGTTCCTTAAATATGGTCACGTTTCATGTATGTGTGCTCTCTATCCTGTGACTTTAAACATTTATTGAGAAGTGTCTTTTACTAAGCCCTGACTTCAGACCAAATATCAGTTAGGTGTGCTGGATGCAAAAATGAAGGCGACACACTCCTCGGAGCTCATAGTTTCACAGGAGAGTCAGGCATGTCAACACTCATTTAAACTCTGCTGAGAACTAGGTAGAAGTTTCAGAGGTAAGATGCAGGAAGCTGCGGAGGCAGGGTGGGGTATGGGGATGGTGAAAATCTTGGCAGATAAAGAGTTGGCCCTAAGCTTTACAACAATTTCTCTTTGGGGAAAAAAATCTCTTGCTAGTTCATTACCTGAATTATTTTGGGTTACCTTTTCTTTCTCCTGCAGTAGCATTTTGAAGAGGATCTAACATGCTATAGGAAGAACTCTGCCCTCAAAGTCAGGAGATTTGGTTTAGACCAGCAGGGAGACCAGCATGCCAGGGCAGTCCCCTGGCACTTTAGGTCCTGTGGTCCTCATTTCTTATTGCAGTATAATGATTTTGTAATGTCTACATCCATCCCAGTTATTGGTTTCCCTTTCCTGAATCCTTTCCCCGTGTTGTACATGAAGGTCTGTCAGTCAAATAGCATGGGAACGTGAGTTCTGGGGTTCCTTGTTAACATATATACAGCGGTTCAGAACCCAAATAAGTCCAAAGTTGTGCAAAGCTGTAAGATGTCCCTCGGTGCTCAGGGCACTAACATAAAGAGAGAGCTAGCTTCATTTTTTGACTCTGAATTAGTAGCAGCCTCTATTTATCATGCAACCCTACTATGACACAGAACATATATTTTTAAGGAAAAGCTTAATATCTAATTATTCTTACAAGAAAGCTGGCTTGCTAACTCTAAGATGCTTCAGTTTGTAGTTTTCATCTTCTGTTTTTTTTTTTTTTTCAGATAGAGGGTGTTTATGACAGGCTTCTTTGGTCTTATGGGAAGCCCTGTGTAACAGATAAAGTAATTAGCTATAGTCCAAAGTAGAATTTGCTCTGTGTGACTCTTCAACACCCCTACATAGCTTCTCGAGAGTGGTATTTCACTTTATTAAATATACTAAAAGTAAATTGGAGCTCGCCACGACAGGAAGCTCCTTGGAACTGTGGCAGAGTCTCACAGGGGGCTGTGTTTGTCCACCTGGACTTTGGGGTGTCCCTATGCCAGGCTTTGCTCTTCCAAGAGCAAAGGTCCCAGGGGGACCTTCCAAGAACAACGTGAATGACTCAGGTCAAGGATTGTAAAATCGTCCTCCATCATCACCAGTCATCAGTGGGAGCTCAGCCTAACCTGTCTTTACCTATGTCCTAATGCAGGTGGATGCAGGTAACTGAAATGACTCATCACATCTTCGAATGAATTGATTTTTTTTTTTACCTGAAATCAGCAATAAGCGTTCTCTTCTTATCTGACAAATTACCTTCCATGCAGTTATGGCTTATGTATTTCTCCTGGGATTGAGTGCATTTGAAAGTCAGCACTTGAGAGCTGTGTAACTTTGTGCCCAAATATGACTCCCTGTTCTATCATACTGGACAATTGCTCACAGAGTTCAGCTCCAGGGCTTAGTGGGAGGGCAACCCGTGAATGTCCCCAGGATGGCTGCTGGTGAGGGAGTCCCCCCATTGTTCTGTTTGAGATAGAGTTCATTTTGTATCCTTGTTTAATATATGGAGGGAGGAGGATGCTTGCTTCCCAGAGACCTTCCCAGGACCTCTGTGAAAATTCCAAATGGTTAGAACAGTCATTTGATCCTCAGAAGCACAGAGCTGGATTTCTTTGCAGATGCTGTGGGTAACGTGAGCTCTGCCATTCTAATTTGTGTCTCATCGTGGGTTTGCATCCCATAGCCTCTTTTTATGGTTTCCTCGGCTCCGAAGAAGAAACCAGTAAGTTCTGTTTTCAGAATGAAGAGCAGCTGAGCACTGGTTGTTAGCTCAGGCTGAGAACATCCTACTTCAGGGAAAGGTGATGGTGATTGGGGTAGGGGGAGAAATGGCCTCTGTGTCAGTTTCCTGGGGTTGCCGCTGGGAAGTACCATGAACTGGAAAGCTTAAAACAACTGAAATTTGTCCCCTAGTTCTGAAGGCATCTGAGATCAAGCCGTTGACAGAACCATGCTCTGAAGGCTCTAAGGAAAACTCTTTCCTTGCCTGGTCACTCGCTTCTTATGGTTGCTGGCAAGCTTGGGCAGCTTTTGGTTTGTAGATACATCACGCCAATCTCTGCATGGTTTTCATAGAGTTTTTCCAAGTCTGCTTTCTTCCCTCTATGTATGTCTTTCCTCTATGTATGTGTCTGTGTCCCAGTCTCCCTCTTTATAAGGACAGTGGGGAAGGTAAAACATCTCGTTCTCTCCTGGTTCTTCAGGATGATTGTCACTGTCTCCTTTGTTACCACATCAGCACCTTGAACCTCAACTTCTTAAACCCTTTACAAACCCCTTGGGTGCTCTAAGAACTTGGAAAATTTGTCAGGAAAAAAAAGTACAATTTTCCCCACTTCCTCCCTGTCACTTAGCCTCCCTGAGGTATCATTGTGCATAAATAAATGTCATTTAAAAGCTGTGCATGGTAGCACTCACATGTAATTCCAGTACTTTGAAGGCTGAGATAGGAATACTGCAGGTTCAAGGCCAGCCTCATCAACTTAGTGAGACCTTTAGCAACTCAGCAAGACCCTGTTTCAAAACAAAAAAAAACTGGGGGTATAATGCTGAAGTTCAATCCCCAGTAAAACACACACACACACACACACACACACACACACACACACACACAGTTTAATGAAACTCATTAGCAAAAGAGAAAGAGGTGGGGAGGGAGAAGCCCATTTAAAATGTCTAAGCATTATGTGTTTATATATAATGTACATATTTTCTAATGTTTTCTAAGGAATGGTACCTGTCATTTACTGGGGTCTGATGGTAATGAAAAACCTATTCCTCGATATTTGCATTAGAATAGAACTTTGATCCATGCAGTTGCTTGATTCATGTTCTCAAAGAAGACACAGCCCACCCAATGATGATCAATACTATGATAAATATATCTGATGTAACACCAGGAGAACCTAGATTAGGAGGTGGGAGATCCATCACAATTTTCCATAGCTCATGTGTGCTGCTGTGTGAAGTAAGGTAGGGATAAATAGCACGTATGAAGGTAAAGAAATATCACTTTCGAAGCTTTCTTCTCTGTGCTTTCTCGTGCCCTGCAATTGGCTAGTCCTGGACTTTACCTTTTGCGGGAACACACACGCCATTGTTTCCAGTGACATTCTGGCTTAACCCGAGGGCGGAAATGCTAGCAATTTGTCAACAGAGTTAGCCTTGGAGATTTCTGTCTTTACAAACTGAAGCCCTGATTGGCACCTGAACTTTAGAAGGTTTATTTAATGCTACAGAAGTCCAGCGTCTCCAGGTCACCCTTCAATTCAGAAGTTTTGTATATGTTTTATCCAGTGACCCGTTGCTCACCTCTGCTTAGCCCCCTAATCCCTTTGCCCTTGAGGTTAGCATCTCCCAGTGAGTTTTTTTCAACCTGGGTTTGAGTGTGGTGCCTGGGAGCATGGGGATGGATAGCTGAGACAGCACCTACCCTCCAGCCCCTGCAACAATGGTGTCCTTACTCCACACCTCTCTGGCTGCCTTTCTCTTTTCTATCTCTGCAAATAACCCTGAAATGGGAAGAAATGTCAATAATTTTTCATTTAAATCAATACTACTTTGTCAGTGTTTACACATTTAGCCCATGGAATGGCATCCCTTGTGTGTGTTTCTGGAATGAGAACACACTGACCCAGGTGTGGTTGTGAAGTTTTCATGGAGTCCAGGTGGAGAGAGACAACCGGAAAGAGCTGAGATCAGACTAGCAAGCAGCAGCAGAAGTAAGAAATGCAGCCTCAGTTCATTCTTTCTATTCCCGATTGGTGGTTCAGGTGGCAAGCTTACCACCTGTAGTGGCTTATACAGTCACAGAAGACATTGCGCTTCATAAGTTATCCCAGAGAGTGACACATGGGGAAAGACCTTGGCAGCTAGTGAGAAAGTCACTGGGTCCACGGGCATAGTAAACAGGATGGAATTGATGTGCACCGATTCCAAGCCTGGCTCTGAAATTATATTTTGGAATCATCTTCTCAATTTCACATTGTCTTCTCTGCATGGCTGAAAGAGAAGGGATTCAAGATGATGGAGGGACATGGTAGAGAGAAGGCAGATCCCTAAGTCATCACTGAAATAAGGGAGTCTTCTGAGGAGGTGACAGAGGTTCATGGCAGATGTGTCTAGGTTGATTAGGAATGCCTGGCCTTCTTTGTATTTCTGGGCATAAGCTTTGGGGCAGACAGTCAGGTAATAGAATGCTTGGTAGAAGGAAAGCGCTACTAAACACTGGGGGTATCTGAGGTGAGAGAAGGTCAAGGACTAAATAAGAGACGATGAGTACTAGAAGCTCTGTAGGTGTCGAGGAAAGAGAAGGACTGATGGAAAATCTTTGGAGTCCTTCAAGTTTTGGGCATTGGGATGACTCAGGGGTCTGGGATAAGTACCCAGAGAGCAAGCAGTAGCTCTTGCATGCTGCATTTTTGACTGATGGAAAGAGTGGGAAAGAGTCCTCTCGCACATGTGTCGACAGAGTCTATGGTGAGAAAATATAGACTGGAAATCAGGCTTGCCCAAGTACAGAAACACACTGCCACCCCTGAGGTATTGGAGACACACAGGGACCTTGGATTTTCATGTTATTAGTGTTAATTTAGCAAGAAGAGCGGGATGTGGGAAATGTATGTCTTAGGGTAGAGAACTATAATGGAGAGTCAGACCTGCAAGAAAGATTGAAAGTTAGTGAGGCTCTGTACCTGAAACTCACCAGAGATCTCAGAGGCCCTGGGATAATGATGGGCTGCTGCACAGTTCCAGGCACACGGTTCTCTAGAACAGGCTCAGGCCATGGCACATGGTTTTGCTGATCGACCTGCTATAGCCATGAAGCCAGAGAGCACAAGCAGGGGAGCTGGGACGGGCAGGCCAACGGTCTCTAGAAAGCCTACAGTCGGTACGGCATGATTAAAGGTAAAGATACAGAGCTACATGTCCATGATCTGTCGCTTGGAGCAGTGACACAGACCCAGACTGGGAGACCACCAGCCTTAAAAAAATGGCTGTCTAATTTCTGAATCCCATCATCCTCTAGAAACTGAGGAAACAGAATAGCCACTTCTGTTGTGGTTGTAGGGAGGATGCAATTTTCCTGGAAAATTGCCTGCTTAATTCTATGGGAGAGGCTGAGAATGGCTCAGAGTGGCTGGGGAATGACGGTGGAGTGGGGGTGGGGGATCATGAAAGAAGAAATGAAACATGTGGGTAAGTTAGAATGACAAGTTGACTGTTGTCCTTTCCCTCCTCTCAAGTGGGTGGGGAGAGACCAGGGAAGCTGAGAATCATGCTGGACAATGAGTTAACCCTGTGAGTGAAATCTAACCTTCACAACTGCTGATGCTGTTTGGGGACCAGGGACAGTGGGTTCATTCCCATTCCTTGGTCACAGAAGGTATATAAGATTTGTCTCCTGGGACTAAGGAATGAGGTCCAGGTTGATAAATGTCGAGTTCTGATGAAGTAAGGGCAAAGAGTAAGGAAGAGTCATAACAGTAAAGTGAATTGAATGATATTTGTGCTTGTATATACAGTTCTAGAGAAGGCAAGACAGTCACATTTACAATAAGGAAATGTTTAGTGTCCAGTGGACACTGTCCCTCAGAGAAGTATGCAAATGGGCCCAATAAATAATTTGTTCATATGTTTTCCCACCCACATCTCAGTGAAAAAACATATAAGGTAGAGAGCTGTGGCAAAGACAGCAAAGTCTTTATGAAATGGAGGATGGAAAGAAATTCAAGAATCTCTGGTGACTTTTTTTATCCATTGAGGTTTAATTTTATTATTTCTTTCTTCAATTATATGGATGAGGATACAACTCTGCCTAAAAATTATCCAGAATGTGTTAACTCACGTCAACCTCCTCTATTCCCCCATTTGAAAAAAATTGCTCTAGTTATGTAGTGGTATGGAATGGGTTTGTAGAAACGTGTTAATTTTACATAGGATTTAAGGAAAATGGATTTGATCCCATGGGAGGGCACTCTCATGAGTAATTTAACAAAACAGTTTTAACAAGTAGGCTAACAAGTTCTTAAAACATGGACCAATATGAATTTGTTTACTTGAGATTCATGCACAGGAAACAATGCAAGCGGGTTCCCATTAGTGAAAGAATATTATAACTTGGAATGTTAGGAGTTGCTAATAATGTAGAACAGGTTGAAAGGTAGAGAAATAAGATGGAAAAGATTCTAACTCATTACTGAGCGGGACAGCTTTGGTGGGAAGGCTCATGTCTCATTTATAGAAGTGAAGTCCATGTGATAAGCCATGTATATATTTGAGAAATTAGATGAAATACTTATAATTGACCTACCTACATATTGAGCCATCTACTCACTGTTATCATCATATTGAGCCATCTACTCACTGTTATCATCATCACACCTTTCATTTATTTTGCTTCTACCTTTTGGGGAAGTATATTGGGAACTTTCCATCTATAATCTCATTGATCTTAATAATAATTCCAGTAGACAAAACTATTATTAATGTTCACAAGTATCTGTTTATTTAATTTTTTCCTCTGAGCACATGGAAAGCTACACTTTTCAGCCATTTATTTAGGTCTAGCTTTTGGAGAGGGAAGGTAGTGATGTGTGCCACTTTCAGGCCAAAGCATTTGTGCCAGGGCCAGATCCCTCTCCTCATCCTCTTAAGGAAATATTGGAGGAGGCTTTGTGACGAGATAAGGTCAAAATTACTAGGTAGCTTGCATCCCTGAGTGGTCTTCTGGTCCCACAGAGGGCTCTCCACGAAAAAGAAATGAATTTTTTATTGTTTATAGTCACAAAGTATGGGTTTGTTATTGTAGCATATCCTAGCATCTCCTCATTTTGCAAAGAATTATTTCTGCATGTTACATTTTACAGATGAGAAAACTAATGCCTTGTGAGACAGGACACCTTACCTAATATTACATATTAGGTTGTTGATCTGGAATATAAACCTGTTTTTGTTTTTACAACTGAACGATTATACAATAGTTTGATTTACTTAACCAGCTAACTGGGTTTTAATAGGAATTACAGCACCAAGTAGAAAGACTTTAGGGGTATACATGGGATGCTCTTCATGTGTGTTTGTGGTACTAGGGATTGAACCCAGGGACATTCTACCTCTGAGCTATACCCCCAGCCCTATTTTATTTTTGTTTGGAAACAAGGTCTCACTAAGTTGCGGAAGGCCTTGCTATAAGTTGTTGTGGCTGGCCACGAACCTGTGGTCCTCCTGTCTGAGCCTCCCAAGTACTGGGATTACAGTTGTGCACCATCACGCTTGGTTAAATAGGACACTCTTTGAAGAATAAATGCTGAAAAAAAATTTATGATGACATAAAGTTAGCCACACAGAAGACCTGGAAACCTTCTTTTGGGACTTGATTTAGTCTTGTCTGTGTACTTGTATCAGTGTCCATACAGTTTTAAAAGGATCCCTGCTGCCAAGTACGAGATGTAGAATAAAATAAGCAGCAACAACAAAAGTCCCTTTGCTTTGGCCTGACACAAACACGGGCTCCTTCATTCAGACTACACTTGGAAAAACATTAGGAATAAGTACAGCCATTATTACCTGTGGTAAAACACTTTGCTGTGGATGGACGCACTGCTAATGACCGCCCAGCATGAAGTATGGTTCCGAAAGCATTTCTTGGTTTCCAGTGCAGGGTAACCGGTGTGTTTTTCTACATCTTGATTAGTGCTTTAGAATCTCTGCGTGGTGCTCTCTGACAGCAGAGTGGGGCTCCGTTTTGTTAAATACTGCAGGTATGGATGATGGGTAATCGCAGATCAAAATAGCGCTCGGTTGATCTACCAGAGGGAAAACTATGTGCCCAAATCTTACAGACTACCTTTATGTGTGTAGTTTGAGTCCTTTCACATTTCTTTAGTCAGGGTGGTGTCCTTATCATGACTTACCCTGTTTTCCAATTTCCCCTCTTAAGAATGACTAGCAGAGCTTACAGGTCCCCTTCCTTCAAGACCTGCTGTCGGTGTGAGCTAGGAACTAAGGCAACTAAGGCAGGGTGTTTGCATGAGGTTGTAAATTCCTTGGCAGAAAGGATTTGGCCTTGGTGGGACAGTCAAAACATGGTGTGTGTTAGGCTTCCTTACCACCTTTTGGTGAAAACCACTGTTGTATGATAAACAGCTAAGCATGTCCCTGAGCACGCCATATTGTTTGATGTAATTCTGTGCCCTGGCTAGTTACCACGTTTGTTCTGATTTGGTATATAAATGGGACTGGGACAGTCCAGTGTGTGGACATGCGGACACACAGAAGTGTGTGGATGTGTGAGAAGCCCCCTAGGGGAGTCTCCATGCAGTGCTCACATGTACCCGGTCAGCCGCCACTGGGTCCTGAAGTCCTAGGCCTCCTACTGCAACTTGCTGCACCTGGAATAAAGCCATGTCTCTCTCCCTACCCCAATGCCTCACTTGTCTTATGGATAGACAGAACAACTCAAACCTGCAACTTCCCAGCCTTGGTCGGCTGCACAACACCTTCCTCATCTCTGTATGCACAGATCCTAATACCGAGCACATAGTAGGTTCTCAGCCAATGCTGATGAGAGCAGGAGAAGTAGGAGACTCTTGAGCTCAGATCAGATGGAAAATAAGCTCCCTGATACCCTCCCCATGCCTGCTGTCTTAAGTGAAAGTTCCTGTTTATAGCATAGTAAAGAAAATATAGAACTGTAATATTATAAAGCAGAATAGGAAAGGATTAAGGACTGCTGGTAGATTCAAAAGTAGAACACAGGTGTGTTAACCTTACACCACATTACTGCAAGATGCCGCCTCTGAGAAGCAAGCCCGGGGTGAGAGCTGACCAGCTCTGTGGCCCCTTTCTTTGTCCTCACCCAAATTCTCTAAACCTGGGTAAAGTCATCCATGTTCCTTCAGGGAAGTTACAGAAGCACTCTGCTTCCAGCCAAGTTTCCCAAGGATTAGGAGAAAGAGGCTTTAATACTTTTTAATAGTAAAATTTAATTAAACTAAATGTACCTCAGGGAAGAATAATGTATGCAAACTTATCACAAAATCAAGCACCATGGTGAGAAAAACTGAGAGCTTAATGTGGATGAATTCCAAAATATTTGGCTTAAGCAACCAAACCAGCTTATTCCGTATTTCCCCTTAATATGTTGTGTGGGTCTTTTAACAGTTGGTTGTTTAATAATAGTAGCCTTCAAGCTTATTTCCGCAATCAGTGTGCCTGCGCGTGACAGGCCTTCTCTCTCAGTAAACACTGTGATACCATCAGTCTACCATAGATGCTCCTTATTGTATTACTGTGGCATAATCATTTGGGGGAAATCTGTGAAACTAAGGCAAAAATCTCACAAAGCTATTCAGAAATATAGATTGAAAATGGGAGACTGGAGATAGGCTTGGCCATAGCCCATTAGTGAGACTACAGGACACTATTTAAGAAATGATTTTTCTAAATGTTTCCATTTTGCACATTGCTTTAATAAAATCTTATCTTGTTTATTCCTGAAGAACAATGAGAACATTTATCCTAGAATGTTAAGTCAGATTTATCAGAAAAACATTAATATTTTCCATGGAATAAATTATGTCGCTTGATTTAAGGTGATTAGCCTCTGCATTTTTTTTTTCAGAGAGAAATTATAATTCTGGTTTTTATTTTTTATCGAGTACAGAGAACAAAAGATAATGCAATTTAATGGTATAATTGTGTTTATCTTTGATGAGCAAGATTCTTCACTTAAAGATTAGCTAGCACTTTATTAAACTGGTGATTAGTTCTTTCCCATTTCTTCTCCATTGTTTTGTAAATATTTATTCACAAATCTTGCTTCTTTCCAACTTTCTGTAACCTGGGCATCTTTCTCTGATGATTGATCACTCTTCCCCAAAAGATCCTTTTATATTTTATTTCCCAATCAGTGACTTTTAATTTCATATTTGGATACACTCTTCCCCCCTGAGGTGTCAGCAATTTCATTTGGTTTTTCTCAACCCCTGGTTAAGAAAAAATAGGTTTTCTTTTCTCCCTATACTTGAAAAAGGAAAAGAAGTAATAATTACTGTGGGCCTATTCATACATCCTGGACTTTCTAGTGAAGGCTCTCAGGACAAATTCTTGCATTTTAGAGGATGGAAAACTGACAGTAAGAGGTATTAAATAACTTGTCGTGAGTTATACATCGAGTATATTGCAAAGTCAGCGTTCAAAACCATTTCATTCTGACACTCAAACTTCTGGTCTTTCCACTCTTGCATGGTCTCCAAGAATTAACTCCTCCCTTCTCTGGGGGATCCTTAAGCGCAGAGTTGGAGGTGGATGAGCGTGAGCTGTGAGCTGGTAGGTAGAGGTACCTGGGCACACACTTCTCTCTGGCATTTATTCAGGTTACTTAGTTTTCCAATGAAAGAGAGGGAGTCAGCTCTCCAACTCTAAAGGAAAATCTAGTAGATAATGTAGTGCAATGTTTAGCTTTTAGTAAAAGACAAAAAATGCGACTATTATAATTATTCCCCCCAATAGTATGTAAACTGAGCATGGTGGCACAGGCCTGTAATCCCAGTACTTGGGAGACTAAGGAAAAAAGGTTGCAAGTTTGAGGCCAGCCCCAGCAACTTAGTGAGATCCTGT